>NW_012192880.1:365695-429122 GCF_000504015.1 Erythranthe guttata
ATCACAATTCTAATACTAATCTTAATCCTAATCTTAATCATGATCATGATCTTGATTCTAATCCTAATGTTGATCCTAATCAGAATCATAATCATGGTCGTAATCATAATCCTAATTTTGATCCTAGTCCCAAAACTAATCCTAATCATAATCCAAATCTAACCGTAATCCTAATACTAATATTAATTATAATCCTAATATTAATCATAATATTAATACTAATCTTAATTCTAATATTATTTTTTTTGGAGAAAATTATAATATTAATTATGACACTAATCTTGATCCAAATATTATTCATAATCCTAATACCAATCATAATCTTAATTCTAATATGTTGATGCTAGTTTAGTGTTCATCTTTATAAGCTAATGTTAATTCTAAGTATAATATACTAATACTAATACTAATATATCATAATGCCAATGTTAATACAAATCCTAATAAGCTAATGATAATTCTAATATGTTAATGCTAATAGTAATATGATATTTCTAATACTAATGCTAATCATAAAAGGCTAATGCCAATGCTAATCATGATCATAATCTTAATCTGAATTATAATCATAACCATAATCCTAATCATGATCATGATCCCAATCCTGATCTTAATCCTAATCATTATCTCGATATTAATCTTGATCGTAATCTTAATGTTGATCCTAATACTAATACAAATACTAATACTAATATTAATACTAATATGCTAATGATAATTTAATATTAATCCTAACATACTAATGCTAATTCTAAAGCTAATTCTAATGCTAATAGTTAATTCTAATGCTAATATGGTAATGGTATATTTATAATATTTTTATTTTTATGTATACATTACAATAAAAAAATAATTTTTTTTTAATCTATTAATATAAGAATAATGTTTTTAAAAATCATTAATAATTTAAATGAATCTATCAATAAATTAATTTATCAAGATACATGAAAATCATTAAATATAAAATATATCATTCCATATATTTTGATATCATATTAATTTGCATTTATCCTTATACATATAGTATATATAATTGGGACAATTAGTGAAAACCCCCTATAGCATTTTTTTAATAAGGATGGATCCAGCCTATTTTTCTTTATTAGTGATAGGTCCAATTTTTCTCTTATTCCAAATTTACCCTTTCTACTAACTACCCACTACTTTAATGATTTTATAATTTCTTTTAATTATAATTTTCGTTTATTTATTTATTTATCTTTTATATTTATTTAAAAAATATTCTTTACTTAAACCTAATTAATCTTTTTTTTTCTGCTGTTGGATTTGCAAATCAATTATAATATTTTCAAAAACAACTATAAAAATTCCGAAAACAACTATAATTTTTTTGAAAACAACTATATTATTTCTTAAACGACTAAAATTTCGTTTTTTTCCCCTGTTTTGGCTATTTTGTTCATAATCAACTTTAAATTTACCGAAAACAACTATTTTTCTTTCTCGTTTTTTTCTCCGAATCAACTTTAAGAAAACTCTAAAACAACCACGAAAATTAGTTGTTTTCAATAGCAGGTTTACCAAATAAGATCAACTAAAAATTAAAGAAACAACTATAAAAAAAATTGAGATCACCTATAAAATATCGAAAACAACAATAAAATCTAGTTGTTTAATGAAATCAACTAAAAATTATCAAAAAACAACTATAAAATTAGTGAAAACAACTATAAATTGCCAAAATCAACTACAAAAATCGAAAACAACTACAAATTTTCCACTTTGCCATGGCTGAGATAGGAGTTTTCTTCCAGAGATAGGGCCAAGGTACAACTCCGAATATGAGTTTTCTTCCACAGATCTTCGTAGGTTTCGAATGTGCTATGCCTAAAATAATCCCCATGTCCGCAACTATTTCATACATAAAGACAAACACAAAACAATTCAATAAAAAATCAAATTACAACACAGAATAATATCCAAAATATGTAATAACATTAACAAATTGCTGACTTTCTATTTAAACAAAAGCAAGACTCAAATCACAAAATTAATCAACAAATATGACACGATAGAAATCAAATCCTACGATAATTTGACAATTGAATCAAGACAATGACAATAATTAATCTAAAAAATCAATCAATTGCAAAATAAAACTAATTAAATAATGAAGGAATTTGATAGACAAACATAAATAATCTCGCGTGCTACGACACGGATCTCGTCGTCACCGACATTACACCGTCATGAAGGCTAAGAGGTCGTCGATGTCGGATCGGATTCAAGTGACGTTGAAAGTTGTCCCCAAAAAACGGTGGAGAAATTGATCGGAGAAGAAGCCTCGTCGTCTTCTCCACAATTGCCCTTGACCATGGGATTCACATATAAAAAGACTGTTGGGGGAGAAGAAGAGGGTGAAGAAAAATAGAGAAGATCGTGGAGCGGAGGTGGGGGAGAGGTGGCCGGGAGAGGCTGCATGGCGGAGGTGCACGGGGAGAGAAAAAGAGAGAGATGCGGCTGGTGAAGAGAAGTGAGGGAAAAATAGGGTTTAATGATAATTAAGGGTAATATAGAGATATCCCTAAAATTCGGATTTATGGTAAATTGAAATATATAATGAGAGCAACTCCAATGGAGGCACTAAACGAAGTATCAAACAAAAAAACCACCACTTTGATACTCCAAAATTAAAAAAATCCTCCTCCAATGGAGGCATTAAAGTGAGAATTATTTTGATACTCAACCACCCCGAGGTGCAAAAATACTCCCTGAAAATGAGGTATCAAAAATATAACCACCCAATTAACCTATCACTATTTGACACGTGGCATTTAAAAATATAATTATTCATATACTTAAAATTTTATAATCGATTTGATACTTGTGGTTGGAGTGAATTTTTTTTCAAAAAGTATCAAAGTATTATATCAAGCATCAAATGAATGTTTAATGCCCCATTTTGATATTTCCCCATTGGAGTTGCTCTGAGGGGGTTTTCACTAATATGCAAAATGATGTTATATCCATCCTAATATAACTAAATGTATTGGGGGGTTTTCACTAATAATCCCTATATAATTATGGAATAAGATATTTGAAAATTCGAATTAAAATTAATCTATAAATTTTTAAAGTATTATAAATTTATATTTTTTATTATTAAAATAAAAAATAAAAAATGTGTGTATATTCAATATATTTTGAACATTTTATAAAATAAGAATATGCATTTAATTTTATTATTGACTTTCTATATTTTAATCTGATTTGTTTTACTCTTTTAAAAATTTTGGATTTTTTGTGATACAAATTTTGGGATTAATATAAATTAATTGAATATAATAATGTGGGAAAAATATTAATATTGCATTAACACCTCAACGTTTCTTTTTTCCAATTATTTATTATAAAACTAAAATTAATCAACCAATAAAAAGACCATAATTTAAAATGTAGGAAAGATAAAATTTGAAAATCAATAAAATGAAATTAATTCATTAATACAATCAATTTTTTTTTCTTTTGAACACTTTGAATAAATTATACTTGAAATTTTTGCTAATATTTATATTTTTATGTATACGTTACAATAAAAAATATAGTTTTTTTTTAATTTATTAATATAAGAATAATATTTTTAAAAATCTTTAATAATTCAAATAATCTATCAATAACTTAATTCATCAAGATATATGGAAATCTTTAAATATAGAATATATCATTCCATATATTTTGATATATTAATTTGCATTTATCCTTGAAAATATAATATAATTATAGAATTAATTTTTTTAAAATTCGACTTAAAAGTAATATATAAATTTTAAAATATTATGAAATTATATTTTTTATTGAATGAAGAAATCAAATACAAAATAAAATGATAATTCATTGTTATACTAAAAAAGAGACTATAATGAATATATCATTGCATGTAGGTGAAACCAATGCAATTCCTTTTCAATAATTCTCTCCATATCTCCGAAACAGAAAAAAAAATATGTGAAAAAGTTGAAGAATGTTAATGTGTTGAATGTTAATTTATAGTAGAGTTACGGAATATAATAAAGGTAACAAAAAAAGTAATTAATATAAATTGATGTAATTACCTATTTTATCTAAACTACTTTAAAAATAAACATGTAGGAGATATAAAATTTAAAAATCAATAATGTGAAATTAAATTCATTAATAATATGGGTGAATATGGTAAGTGGGGTTATTTTGAGATTAATAATAATATGTGATATATATGGTGGAACATAATTGCATTTCAGTCCCACGATTTTTTTAATGAAAATATTATAATAAAAAAAATCATTAACCAATAAAAAGACACTATTTTGCCATGTAGGATAGATGGAATTTGAAAATTGGGGTTTATTGGCAATTAATATAATATTGTACATAATCACTCTAACCTCATGTCAATTTAAACCTTAGTTTTCCATGATTTATTTGCAAACGCATAACAACTTTAACAGGAGGACTACTCTTGTAATGAATGTTGATTGTACACAATCAATCCAGAAGTTTTAAAGAAAGAATTACTCAAATGTTACAAATACAATTGAAGAAAGAAATTAATTTAAAAAGAAAAAAATCGGAAATTTTAAAATACATTAAAAAAATGGCAACGATGTATCAACCATTGAAGGCATGTGCTGATAATACAACACTTTTTCAAATCTCTTCGCCATATCTGAAAAAAAACAATGAAAGAATAAAACATTAATAAATAAGTAATAAAACCAATTAAGACAAAAGTGTACGAAACAATAAGTCAAAACGAAATAAAAAATAAATAATTTATAATTGCATTAAATTACAATGGGTGTAAAAAAACAAAAGGAGTTCTTGCGTGGGCAAAATAAAGTATTTGAATGACCATTTTATAGGTGATTCGGAGAATATAATAAAAGAAACAAATCAATTAATGCCATAATATTATAATTGAATACCAAATCAATTTAATGATTTGAATTTCCATATTTGTTCCTAAATTAATGAAATTAAGGGACTTAATTTTCGAAATTAACTCACAACCATATATATATATATATATATATATATATATATATATATATATATATATATATATATATATATATTATCATATTCATATTTCTTTATTTATTTTTGAATGATTGAATTATGTAAGGAAATAAGAATTATATAAATTTTAACATTAATGATATGTGTCCACATGGATCAAAATGAACCAATGAAAATGAATATTTCATCCATGTATGCAATTGAAACTAAAATAAAATTAATCAACCAATCAAAATAAACGATTTTGACACCTATGCAAGAGAAAATTTGAAATTGAATATAAGGAAAGTAATTAAATTCGGAAATGGTAATAAACTTAAGAATATGAGTGTTTATGGTAAGTGGGGAGTTTTTGCAATTAATATATAGTTATTGGACTCAATGTCCTCAATTAGAAAACTTTGATTGTGTATCTTAGTTTTATATATAACTAGCAGTTTTTCTCCCGTGCGATGCACGGGATATTATTTTAAAATTGAAGAAAAAAAGTCAATTCAATACATAATAAGAAAATATAGTATACTAACATAGCAAAATTTAATAATGCAGCATTATTCATATTTTATATAAGATTAGTTTTTTTTTTTAATTTTATATATTAAGATTTATAATCCAAATATATAGATTAACATTTAATAAAAAAATGGTATTTCTATCTTTATCTTTTAAGATTTGAGCTATATTGATGAAAAATAGGAGATTGATAATTGTTGAAAATAAATAGTTAGAAATTAGTAGAGAAAAAAATATTAAAAATAAGTAATTACAGAATACCATTAGGGTTTTTTTGGGTTGCTCAGCGTTTCTTTCTTTTATATATAAGATATAGATTAAACTAATGAACTTATTGGCGAAAACGATATAGTCCATAAACCTAGAATAATAAAGATGATTGTTCGGTAACTTATTCATAAAAACCCTAAAAACCCCAAAAAAATATATTCTAAAATTTTAGTATGGATTATACAATTTTTATGATATAAATCAATAGAATTAGGATTTAGGCAAATACTAAGTATCCATCTCCTGGAATGTGAATTAAGGCATGCAACAAAATCCATTATCATTAAAACTCTGTATATCCTGTGTATATCATAATCATTAATTTTCCATACAAAGATGCTTATAATTAACAAAAGCCATGTTAATGTTGGGATATATTATTTAATTTATTATTTAATTATTGGTTTAGTTAATATTTAATTATTAATTAATTAGAATAGTATAATTAGATATAGATATTGCCGTGAGTTAGGGTTAATTAGGAGAATTATTAAGTATTTTATTAGTTTAGGTAATTATCTTTTCTAGTTAGATTAGGATTCTAGGGTTTTCTTATATTTAAATAGTCGTCTTGTGCTAGGGTTTTGGTATGAAGAGAAATAATAAACAAGAGTTTTCTTACGTTCAGTAAAGAAATCTTATGATACACAAGAGATCGCATCAATTGGTATCAGAGCGAAGTTGCGATTAACACCAACGCTTCGTTAGCAAGGCAGCGATTACATCAAAGCTACGCTGGAGCAAAGTTGAGATCACATCAAAACTTTGTGAAAATCATGATGTCAGAAACAAAACGGTTGGAGCGATTGGAGAAATCCGTAGAGAGATTACGGATTAATTTTCAGAAATTGCTCGAACAAAGTCAAGGACGACGTCAACGCCATCACAAAAGCCGAATGGACCGCTGCCGAAGGGACCGCTGTCCGTCACCGCCACGGCCATCACCACCACCGCCACTGCCGAGCCTATCGTCGGAGGGAGAGGAAGAGGACGACGATGACTTTTTCGAAGAGCCCCAAATTTTTGTGAGTTCGCCCAAAGAAGAAGAATCGAATTCCACTGAGATAAAGTGGGACGAAGAGCCGAAAGAAGAAGAATCGGAGTCAATTGAGATAAAGTGGGACGAAGACGAGAAATTAACCAGAGAGGAGTGCGAAGAGCTACTATGGATATTCGGAGATTTCCATGGTGTTCAAAAGAAAGGAGACGAAGAACCGATGGTCAGTTTGGAGGAGACAAAATCTGAAAAGACGATTAAAAAAGTTTATCTATCGGGAAAAAAATGAGTATTTTTGCAAAAGTAGCCTTTGGAATTTCTTGGGGTCAGCAAGAACCATGTGTTAAAGAGCTTGATCGTTCATTGTGTTTTTCGGATTTAGTCGGAAAGAAAGTCGATGAAGTCAAACATAGATGGAAAAGCAAGACGAACCTTGAGGACAAGATTCATTTCAAGCGGGGTGGAATGTTGGGATATATTATTTAATTTATTATTTAATTATTGATTTAGTTCATATTTAATTATTAATTAATTAGAATAGTATAATTAGATATAGATATTGCCGTGAGTTAGGGTTAGGAGAATTATTAAGTATTTTATTAGTTTAGGTAATTATCTTTTCTAGTTAGATTAGGATTCTAGGGTTTTCTTATATTTAAATAGTCGTCTTGTGCTAGGGTTTTGGTATGAAGAGAAATAATAAACAAGAGTTTTCTTACGTTCAGTAAAAAAATCTTATGATACACAAGAGATCGCATCAGTTAATTAACGTAACAAGATGTATGTTTCATTCCAATATAATGTTTCAACTATATAAACTAAACGAATTTAGGCAGAATGTATTCATAAAAAAACATACAAAAAATCATGTCAAGAAACACTCTCTCTTTGTTTACTATCATTGTCCTTTCAAGCTGTGTTCTATATATTTGTGATGGTGTTCCAACAACACACACTCTCAATCAAAAAGTCGAATTAATCGACCAGAAACAAGTAAAATTAAAATTTCATATGTTTTAGCATTATTTTTAATAACTAGAAATAAAATGTTTTCGTTCTTTTTTTTTCTTTAATTTATACTAATTATCTTTGGTTATTTAAAAAAAAAAAAACAGGTAAAATACTTTTGTGTGGCAAATTTTACGAACCCTAGCGCGACACGTGAAAAAATGCAAGGATTTATAGACTATGCTTGTGGGAAGTATGATTGCTCAGCGATTAAGCCAAATGGCCCTTGTTTTGAACCGGATGCGATAGTTAGTCATGCATCTCATGCGCTCGATCTCGTCTACAGAGCCACCGGAGTTTGCAACCTTGATATTGGTGCTAAAACAATATATGACCCATGTAAGTAATTTAAGTTTTATCTTTTACCTTGTTTTGTAATTAACGAAAATTTTCTTTTTCTCGGAACAATTATTTTAAAAATCATACTTTTAAAAAAAACATCAAAACTAAGCCAAATATTCATCATTCCGACTGACGGTAATTTAATTTTATTAATTTTAGTGTAATTTGGTATTTATGGTGGCAATTTATTTTTTCGTAGAATTTTTCCATAATGATTGATTGTAGTAAGCAACTCATTTTGTTTTATTTTATTTTATAGAATTTAGATAATTGACCTTTTTGTTATCTCTAATCTAACATTTGTTATATTAATTTAATTATGGGTGCAGCACATGATGATTGTCACTATCCCTGAGTAGAACTAAATGCTAGTATAGCTGCATAAACAAGGGAGGGTTGCCATTTGCCAAAGTCCAAAATAATGAGATTATTTTATTTCTTGCTTATGTACTAATCCAGTGTCATGCTACAGATACAATTATCAATAAAATTTATGGCTTTGTTTTTTCGGCTTAAACGTATGTGATTCAGTTTTATTTAGTCAACCCAAAGTAATTTTTTTTCGAATGAAGTACTCCTTGACACAAGTTTAAAAGGTCTACAAGTTGAAATCAAATGAAAGCTCCTTGATACAAGTATAAACTATCTAAATCAAGTCAAGGCTTCTTGATACGAGCATAAACTATCTATATATCCAAATTGTTAAGGAAATAGATTAATATTATTTAAATATTAATTATTCCATAATTACAATTGATTGACATCCATGATATCTCTCCCATAATTCTAGAGATATTGGCAACGGCTAATTGACAGCAATTGTCAATGCCATAATTCTTGATCATTTCCACATCGATAGTATAATCCTCTGTATATATATACATTGTATCTTTAACATTGATTCATCAATAAAAAAGAGGGCTGAACAACAATACACTTTGAGTTTTCTAAATCTTCTCATGGTATCAGAGACAGGCCAAATGAAAAGGTCCTGAGTTCGAATCCCACCGCCACCCATTTAAAAATATTTCAAGTGCAATGCTTCAAATATAATTCTTCTGCACTTGAGGGGGCGTATTGGAGATATTAATATTAAATGATACATTTCACTAATAGCTTAAGCTTTTGGTTGAGATGGTCATTCAACATGGTATCAGAGCCGGCTCGTCAACTCTGGAAATCGGCTCGTCAACTCTGGAAATCGCTTGAAGAGCAACTTCTTCCGATCACAATCGAGAAAGAAGGAAACATGAAAAACATGTTCATGACTATCAAAAAGGGGTCAAGATCGTCGAACGAGTATCTAAAAGAATTCAAATGGATATGTGACAATCTCACTGCAATAAAAAAACCGGTGAGCGACTTTGATAAAGTTTTCAGGTTTGCAAATAGCCTTGGACCAAAATACGAAAACTTTCGGCTTGCTATGTTAACAAAGCCTCCATATCCGACATTCAGTCAGTTCGTATTAGCACTTCAAGGATACGAACAATCTTTGGATACACTACGTGATGAAGAAAAGGTATTTCTAGAACACGAACAAGCCTTCTACAGCCAACGTACGCAAGGTCGAGGAAGTCGTGGAGGACGATTTAATTCAAGGGGACGAGGATTCACTCCTGCTGGACGCTACAACACCCAATTGGAGAGGCAAAATTCCCACACCGGTCGAATACAATCGAGTAACAGTGGCCAACGAAAAGAAAGAGATGTGGATATAACACATCATGAATCTCGGGCTCCCAATAAAAATGACAAAATCATTTGTCAAATTTTTCAAAAACCAAACCACGAAGCTATTGATTGTTGGCATAGGTTCGACTACTCATATCAAGCTGCCGAAATTCCTCAAGCTCTTGCAGCAATGACCATCAACAATGTCAATGACCAATCATTTTACGTTGACTCAGGGGCTACGTGTCATATGACAAATAATCCAGGTAAACTTTCTGTTATAAAACCTTATTTTGGTGAAGACACAATTTACTTTGGTAATGGTGAGTCTTTACCTATATCTCATACTGGTGATGCATACATCACTACAGAAAAAGGTAAATTAAATTTAAAAGATGTGCTTGTAGTTCCCAATTTGAAAAAGAATTTATTATCTGTGGGAAAGCTTACTTCTGATAATACTTGCACTGTTGAATTCACTGATAATGATTTTGTTGTTAATGATCATCATCAACGAATAATAGCAAGGGGACCTAAGAGAGGAAGACTTTATGCTCTTGATGATTTTCCTCATGAGGCATTAAGTGCAATAAGAAAAGGTGGCTCTTCTTCAATATGGCACCTACGGCTTGGACATCCAAATTCAAAGATCCTTTCTTTTTTCAACGAAAAGATAATTATTAATATTACAAATTGGGTGATTAAACCATCTATATGTGTTAGTTTTCAAATGGGAAAGAGTTGTAAACTACCTTTTCAATTATCAAATAAAATTTCAAAATATTGCCTTGAAAAAATACATTGTGATCTTTGGGGTCCTGCACCTTTATTTTCAAGTCAAGGATGTCGGTTTTACGTTATTTTTGTCGATGATTATTCTAGATTTACATGGATTTACCCTTTGAAAAGAAAATCGGATTTTTTCAATTATTTCGTGCAATTCCAAAAATTGGTGGAAAATCAATTTGATAGAAAAATTAAGATTTTTCAGTGTGACGGTGGAGGAGAATTTAATTCAAATAATTTTCTTAATCATGTTAAAACCTGTGGAATTCAGTTACATGTATCATGCCCAGGGACTCTCGAACAAAATGGAGTGGCTGAAAGAAAACATCGTCATATAGTCGAAACGGGACTAACTATGCTTTTTCATGCTAATTTACCATTGTCTCTTTGGGTTGAGTGTTTTCTTAGTGCAGTGTATCTCATCAATCGATTGTCGTCTTCAGTACTGCAAAATGAGAGTTCATATTACAAGCTCTACAAAAGACATCCAGATTATAATGGCTTCCGGGTTTTAGGATGTCAATGCTTTCCATGATTGCGCCATCGTGGAGGTTCTAAATTCACGAAGAAAACTTATCCTTGTGTTTTCTTTGGGTATAGTCCCATTCAAAAAGGATATCGCTGTCTTGAGCCAAAGACGAAACAAGTCTATATTTTTCGCCATGTTGTCTTCGATGAAGAAGTGTTTCTATACAAACACATACTTGAATTTCCTATGTCAAATTCTAACTTAACATTGACTGAGTTTCCTTCTTTAGATGAATGGATCGCATCAAAAGAAGTAAAATCGTCAAACATACATCAAAGTACGGAAAGATCAAATGATACAGGTATGGAAAATCACATTTCTGCCCAAAATATAGATGATTGTATTTCCTCTCCTAGTGCAGGTCTTGATAATGCTACACATCTTCAACAATCCAGTGATGACCAAACCCCTTCTTCAAGCAACCAGACTACATGTATCGAAAATGCAAACCACCAAGAATTCAATCTACCTGAACTTGATATTGTAGATGTCCTTGATGGCACTCATGTACAATCTGTGGCAGCGGATGTTGAGTTACCGGCACCTATATTGCAAGAAGGGAATATGAATGATGGCACTCATGTTCCAACCCATGGGGAATCAAGCTCGAATTTATCTCAAATTTCAGAAACTATTGCAGCAGCACCACCTTTGCAAAAAGATGATTCAAATGCGGCGAGACCCACTCGAGAACGCCGTTTACCAACTCATCTTAAGGATTATTGTCTGATTGCTTCAGATGACCCAAAAACATTAAAATCGGCTCTCAAAGATGCACGATGGCTCGCCGCCATGAAAAAGGAACTACAAGCTCTACATGATAATAATACATGGGAATTGGTTGCCAGGCCACCTCGTATCAATGTTGTTGGCTCTAAATGGGTTTTTCGAACTAAATACCGCGAAGATGGAACAACTGATCGATTTAAAGCTCGTTTGGTCACCAAAGGATTTACCCAAATTTCCGGAATTGATTACGAAGAAACCTTTAGTCCAGTAATCAAGCCAACGACAATCCGATTGGTCATTGCTCTATCCGTTTCTCTTGAATGTAATATGCACCAGCTTGATGTCAAGAACGCATTCTTACATGGGAACCTCAAAGAAACCGTGTATATGGAACAACCTCCGGGATTCATTGAAGAGGCCTTACCAAATCATGTGTGCTTGCTTAAAAGATCATTGTATGGTTTAAAACAAGCACCACGTGCTTGGTTTGACCGCCTCTCACAATATTTGCTTCACCTTGGATTTTATTGCAGCAAAGCCGACTCCTCCTTGTTCATATATCGTGAAGGTGAGATAACAATTATTCTTCTTATTTATGTCGATGATTTTCTTGTTGTAGGTAATAATAACAGATTGATTAAAACTCTCATCGCAAAGTTGGGTGAAGAATTTTCCATTAAAGATCTTGGGCCCTTACATTATTTTCTTGGCGTGGAGATAAAACCATTCCGTGGTGGAGTTATTCTCTCTCAAGCAAAATATACATCAGACATTCTTTCGAGAACAAAGATGCTTGAAAGCTCACCTATATCGACCCCAACAATTCTCAAGGAGAAATTAATGGCTGATGAAGACCCTATTGATGAGTCGGTATATCGAAGCATTGTAGGAGCCTTACAATATTTGACGTTCACCAGACCGGATATTTCTCATGCAGTTAATCGTGCTTGTCAACATCTAAATAATCCTACTACTGTCCATTTGAAGGCTGTGAAACGCATCTTACGGTACCTAAAGGGCACTCAAGAATTTGGACTCCGTTACCTCATACAAAGTCCAATATCACTCTATGGATTTAGCGATGCCGACTGGGCAGGTTGCCCAATAACAAGGCGTAGCACTACCGGTTTTTGCATCTATCTTGGGGCAAATTGTATTTCCTGGTGTTCCAAGAAACAACCAACAGTATCCCGCTCAAGCACCGAAGCCGAATATCGATCAATGGCATCATCTACAGCAGAAATAACATGGATTACCTTTTTGTTACGTGACATTGGTATACCTCTCTTTTCGGGACCTCAACTATTTTGTGATAATGTCAGTGCGCTTCATATGACAGTCAATCCAATGTTTCATGCTCGTTCCAAACACATAGAGTTGGATTACCATTTTGTACGAGAAAGAGTTGCCATGGGAACACTTACCACGCATTATATTCCTTCATCTTCTCAACTAGCTGATATTTTTACGAAGCCGCTGTCCAAGAATCCATTCTTCAATTTTCGCAGCAAGTTGGGTGTTCATCGTAATTCAACTTGAGGAGGCATGTTAAGGAAATAAATTAATAATATTTAAATATTAATTATTCCATAATTATAATGGATTGACAGCCATGATATCTCTCCCATAATTCTAGAGATATTGGCAACGGCTAATTGACAGCAATTGTCAATGCCGTAATTCTTGATCATTTCCATATAGATAGTATAATCCTCTGTATATATATATATATATATATATATATATATATATATATATATATATATATATATATACATTGTATCTTTACCATTCATTCATCAATAGAAAAGAGGGCTGAACAACAATACACTTTGAGTTTTCTAAATCTTCTCACAAATAAAGTCAAGGCTTCTTGATCTAAATCAAGTCAATGCTCTTGATATGAGCATAAACTATCTACATGTCCAAATCAAGTCAAGGCTCCTTGATACGGGCATAAATTGTCTATTTATCCAAATCAAGTCAGGATCCCCGATACGAGCATAAACTATTTATATATCAAAATCAATTCAAGGCTCCTTGATACGAGCATAAACTATCTACATATCCAAATCAAGTCAAGGCTCCTCGATACGAGCATAAACTTTCTATATGTCCAAATCCAAATCAAGTCTCCTTGATACAAGCTTAAACTATCTATATATTCAAATCAAATCAAGGCTCATTGATACGAGCATAAACTATATATATGTCCAAGTCGAAATCAAGTCTCCTTGATATGAGCATAAACTGTGCATAATATCCCTCAAAATGATATATTTTGAAGTACATTATGACTTGATCCCTCTATAGGGTACGTAGGCAACTTAGAATCTCTCTAAGTTCCTTCATGATTTCAAAAGATCTACGTAATTTGCGAGATCCAGCTGTAATTGAAGTTGAACAATTATCGAGACTCATTCACTCCAAGACGTATTGTCCGTGAACAAGTGTCGAGGGGGCATTTATAGACGCTTAAATTTTAATATAATTTATATTATATTAAAATTGAATTCCAAGATTATAATTTGTCTTGCAAAATAAATCATGGAGATAATTAACAAGTAATTATTGGTCAATAGGTTTATTTCTTCTCTTCGAAGTTATAAGAGATAAATATCAATTTAAAGAGAGTCAATCAAATCGTGCCACATCATCAAAGAAGATTATCAATGACTCTTATTCTACCACTATAAATAGGGACCCTCCATACACTATTCAAGACACAACTGAAGAAGCTAAAAATCATAGGAGCGAATTCTCTCTTCAATATCTCAAGCATTCTTCATCATTAATATGTCTGTGAACAAGTCTAGAGGGTGTGTCATTAGTAGTTTGACACACCTCTATCAGTCATCTGCAGGATATTAACTAGAACATTTTTCTTGTTATTCCAAGTATAAGGGTGGCCATTGAAGCCCACATAGATAAGACCAAGATTGTTGAGTTACTCTTGAAGGTGTTCATTGGGAGAAGAAGCAAAATTCTAGCCACTAGATTTTTCAAATTGGGAGATGATAGAATGGAGATCTCCTGTGACAAGCCAATGTACATCTGTCACAAGTCGAGGTCCACCGAATTGATCAGAACGGAGTTTGAAGTTATTACATAAAAGGGTTTCGAACAGTAGAATGGCTAGGGCAATAGATTCTCGAGAATTTACATCGATGAAGATTGGGGTAAATAGATTTGAGTGTTTGTAGTTGCGCCAATTTTAATGTTTTACTTTTTTACTTTTAAAATGACCTTTATGATTATATACAGTGGCAAAACCAGTATTTAATCACCGAGGAGGCTAAATGTAATCTAAAATAAATAATAATAATAATATTTTTTTTAGTTAAAAAAAAAACTAAAATTCCAAAACAAATATTTATTTTTTAGAAAACACACGACGTTCTATCATGTCACAAAATGTATCTTTTCTCGAATCCATATACAACATTTCGATTATTTCTCTCTCAATATACAATATCATAAAATTTAAGAAAAACTTATTTTCTATTTGGTTTGAAATTAGTTCTATTTTACTTTACTCATGGCTTAAAATATTCCCTAAGTTGTAGCCGATGACAAAACATTGATTTTATATGATGGCGAGCTATAAATATACAGGGAATAGCATATATATATATATATATATATATATATATATATATATATATATATATATATATATATATATATATATATATATATATATAAATTGAGTGCCACGTGTCAAAATCTTAGGTGCCCGTTAAAGTTCTCTAGGAGTAGCATATAATAAATTGGACATGTGTATTTACTACTTTTTCATTTTTTTTACTAAATTCAAGTTATTTACAAAGTAAAATATGGAGGACTCGAACTCTAGACCTTTATTGTATTGATAAGGTCAGGTACCAACTATACTAATGAGAGTTGGTTGTATTTACTTTCATCTTTTCTCTTTTTTTTTTAAATGATAAGTCTTAAAACATTTTAGTGATTGTTTCAAACATTTTAGCAATGTTATTAGGACCGGACCGGACCAGCCGGTCCGACCGGTCCGACCGCGACCCGCAACAATAATGGGCCGATCTGATGCCTAAAACCGGAAAAGTCAAAAACCCGGGCGAAATCAGGAAAATCCGGTTCGACCGGTGAAAACCGGCTAACCCGGAAACCGGTCAATGACCCGGGTTTTCATCTAAAACACTTCGTTGGTGGCTATTGGCAGCGGGATTCGGCTGAAATTCACGGGGGATGGCCGGATCTAGGTGGAGCAAGCGGTGGGTGCCCGGAATTTCACAGATCTAGCTGTTGGTGGCCGGGATTCGACGGGATGAAGAAGAAGAAGATGGAAAAAAAGAAGAAAAATAATAAAATTAAAAGGAAGAGAGACAGTACAAAAACTAGAGAATTTTATGAGCAAGAAAGAGAGAGATAGTGATGAAGATGATGGGTAGGTGACGGGAGAGAAACAATGGAGAGAAGAGAGAGGAGAGAGAGGAGAGTGTAAAAAAATACAAAAGAAAAAAAGGCATGGGATAATAGAAAGAAGGGGAAACTACAGATAAATCCCTAATCCAAAACACAAAACGCAGATCAGTCCCTAGGTAGTTTCCCCAAGCAAATCAGTCCCTACTCACACGTCTGACATGCAAATCAGTCCCTAATGTGAATTTAATATATTTTATTATATTCTCTCTCTTCTTTTTCACTTTCACCATTTTCTCTCTCTTCATTTTCTCTCTCTTCATCTTCTCTTTATTTCTTCTCTTTCTTCCTTTCTATCTGCTCTCTTTCTTCTCTCTTTCTCTCCTCTGGTTTCCACGTTTTCCGACGAAAAAATCACTGTAAAACCCACCCACCCCATGGAAGCTAATTCGCGTGGAAAGAGGGTTCGCACTGATGGCTGGTAGGTCTCCATCCTTTTCTGTACTACTGAAATGCATTTCTTTATGGTTGTTAATTATTGTGTGATACATAGTATATAATATGAGACGTATTAGTATCATGCTAATATAATTATGGTATGGACGTATGGTACTTAGAGTATGTAATCGTTATTCGTATAGTATGGGTGAAAGGTAAATTTGGTATTGTTTGTACTTTATTATTATGTGATTTGTACTATGTTGATTTGAACTTTATACTATGTTTCAATTTGCACTATGCTTTTGCTATTTGTGTTTTGTACTATGCATTCTGTTCATTGATGGTTTATCATTTTCAGTCTAATGGTACTATTTTTATTTACACATGGTATTAGATATGAGATAGGATGGTATGCCAGTTGTTGCTTGATGGTTTATCATTTTCAATCTAATGGTACTATTTTTATTTATACATGGTATTAGATATACGATATGATAGTATGCCTATTGTTGCTTGATGGTTTATCATTTTCAGTATAAAGGTACTGAGTTTATTTACGCATGGTATTATTTATGGGATATGATGGTATGTCTTATGTTGGTTGATGGTTTATCATTGTCGGTGTAAAATGTACTGATTTTATTTACCCATGGTATTATGAGATAGGATGGTATGACTTACTCAATTTATGACCGTTATAAACTATTATAGTCGTTGCTTATTTTCAGAAGTAATCAAGTCGTAATATGAGCATAAATGACACATAAGCTCATTTGTTTCTCATTCATGGCTTCTTCGAGTAGCACCACTCAAATGAGTGGGTTAAAATACAAAAAAAGGAAATGCAAGCGTCTTGATTGTGGGAAGAAAACACTAATCATGGTTTCAGAAACTATTTCAAATCCCGGAAGGTTATTTTACTGTTGCCCACACCATAGCTACTCCCATTGGTGTGAACCATTTGAAGTTGGGCAAACTTTTTCCCACAACAGCTCAAATCGTTAAGAAAATGAAGCTACAAGTGCGTCGATGAACCAAGTCCATCAAGAAAGTGAAGTGAAGAATTGCAATTCTGAAGGTAGAGTAGTTCATAGTTTGATAGTGTTAAATCTAGTAATATTTGCAGTCTACATGCTATGTAAAATCTATGTACTGTTGTTTAATCAGTTGACATAAGAATACGGTAAAGTTAGGGTTATTCGTGAATATAGTACGCTTTGTTCACCAAATAAGTACAATATATAAGCTGGTAAAGTTCGGGTTATTCGTAAATATAGTACGCTTTTTTCACCAAATAAGTACAATGTATTGGCTGGTAAAGTTCGGGTTATTCGTGAATATAGTACGCTTTGTTCACCAAATAAGTACAGTGTATAAGCTGGTAAAGTTCGGGTTATTCGTCAATATAGTACGCTTTGTTCATCAAATAAGTATAATGTATAAGCTGGTAAAGTTCGGGTTATTCGTCAATATAGTACGCTTTGTTCATCAAATAATTATAATGTAAAAACCGGTAAAGTTCGGGTTATTCGTGAATATAATACGCTTTGTTCACCAAGTAAGTTTAATGTATATACTGGTAAAATTCGGGTTGTTCGTGCATATAGTACGCTTAGTTCATCAAGTAGGTACAATGTATAAACTGGTAAAATTATGGTTATTCATGAATAGTACGCTTTGTTCATCAAGTAAGTACAATGAATACACATGTGAATAGTACGCCTTGTTCATTGATAAAGTATATGTTTGCCATTTATATAGTATTGTTACACTTTATATATTATTGTGGGGCTAATGCATCCATCTAATCGCATTTTAAGACACAATTCTTCATATTAAGACTATTATAAGTGAATAGAGACAATGTGGGAGTCGATCAATATCGATTAGGTAACATTTGAGGAAAATATTAGCTTTACACTTGAGCATTGTACACTTATATGAGTATCTTGTATAGTATATGAGTATCATGTATGAAATTCAACATATTTATGGGATCTTGTATTCCAAACGTAACAATAATTCTCACCTACCTTAGAATAATCATCTAAAACATAATTTATGCATCTCCCATACTTATTGATCATTAAAGTGTCAATGAAATTGGTACAATTCAATTCATCACAAAATATGGTACGCTTTGTTCATCAAGTAAGTACAGTGAATACACATGTGAAGTACAAGTTATTCGTGAATATAGTACGCCTTGTTCACTGATAAAGTATATGTTTGCCATTCATATAGTATTGTTACACTCTATATATTATTGTGGGGCCACTGCATCCATATAATTGTATTTTAAGACACAATTCTTCATTTTAAGACTATTAAAAATGAATAGAGACAATCTGGGAGTCGATCAACATCGATTTATGGTAACATTTGAGGAAAATATAAGTTTTTCATAAACACACATCTGAAGTACAGGTTATTCGTGAATATAGTACGCTTTGTTCATCAAGTAAGTACAAGTCTAGTGTTGACAAGTTATCTTCGAATAGACTAGAAAGTATTTGTTGCTCATTTTTATGGTACGCTTGTATTCTTTATACAAATTCAATTCATCGCAAAATAAAGTACCATGTGTTCAAAAGGTAAGTACAATTCGTTGAAACATATAGTACGATGTATACAATGGAAAAGTACGAGTAGAGCTAACCAATAGTATTATTAGCTCTACAACAAAATGACAGATTGTTTATGGCACAAAAACACATTCATCTGTTCATGAAAAAGAAAAAACAAAAAAACCCCAAAACACTTCCACTCCCAAATTTTTTACAATAACGCTACATCGCTTTCATCTTTAGCTTCCACTTCTACTCCCGATGCTTCAGAAAGATAATTGTTAGTTTAGGGCGAAGTGTTTTGATATCGCAAGTTTTTGCCTTAAACCAAATATATGCATTGTCTACAGGATGACAATATGCCCACAAGCAGACAAACAAGCCGTAATTCAACACATAAAAGTACAATTATAACAAATACAACGTACTATAAAGTTCCACTACTAATACTTCCAGTAATTTCGTTCAATACCATTGTTCCATATGACACATACTACATTACAATCAAACATTATACATTCAGTACCCTTTGTCAATACCATTCGAATGCACAAGCAATTTCATTCAACGGCTCTAGCAATACTATTGGGACATATGACACATACTACAGAACCATCAAACATTATACTTCCAGTACCCTGTGTCAATACCATCCAAAGTCACTAGCAATACCATTCAAAGGCACTAGCAATGCTATTGTGGCAAATGACACATACTACATAACCATCAAACATTATACTTCCAGCACCCTATGTCAATACCATCTAAAGTCACTAGCAATACCATTCAAAGCCACTACCAATACTATTGTGGCATATGACACATACTACAGAACCATCAAAAATTATACTTCCAGTACCATGAGTTAATACCGTCTGAAGTCAAGAGCAATACCATTATTAGGACTAAATGCTTTCGGGACAGTACTTCGAGTACCCTGTGTCAGTACCATCTAAATGCACTATTAATACCATTACTGCGCAGGACACATACTATAGAACTAGTACGAAAAATACAATAAGCCTCTTTCCCATATCATATATGAAACCCTTGTTAGGACTCAAAATGCTTTGGGGACATGCTAATGTCGCCGAAGAATAATACCCAAGAGGAAACTGTTACAAAATCATGAAATTCGACAACAAATAAATGATATTTGCAAACCCAAACAACAAAACAACAGATATTGGAACCGATTTAATGATTAGGGGAAACACCGATTAAAGTCGACACATAATACCCATGAGTGGATATGTTCGAAATCATGCAATTCTACAACAAATAAACCTTTTTGCAAGTTTAAGCAACACCCAAATGGGTCTGTTTCCAAGAAAATGAAAGAAAAAAAAAATCAAACCTTGTTGTTTACCCTGCTTCACCATTGTCTAGAAATGGGTTTGTTTATTTTTATTTTTCCTTTCGTTTTATAATTTTTCTGCGTTTTGTTGATTCTCCGTGCTTCGTTGTTTCTTCTTTCTTTGTTGTTTCTTTGTTCTTCGTTTCTTCTTTATTTCTTCTTTGTCTGTAAATGGGTATAAACTAAACGGTGGTTTTTTTCCTGCGCCTTTTTAGCTTCTTTCTCGTTGTTTGATTTTTGAAATGTAACGGGCAAAGAGCGTGTAACACAAACGGCGCGTTGGAGGTTGGAAATAAGTTATGTAAAATTAGTATAAAGTAAAGGGTATTTTAGTATTTGCACATTTTATTAGGGACTGAACTGCATATTAGGCGCGTGAGTAGGGACTGATTTGCTTGGGGAAACTGCCTGGGGACTGATCTGTGTTTTGTATTTTGGATTAGGAATTTATCTGTAGTTTCCCCTAGAAAGAATAGTTTATATATAAAAAATAAATAATAAAAGTAAAGAGAGTGTAAAAGATAAAATATATATACATAATATAAATTTAAAACATTAAAATTAATAAAATAATTAAAAAAATAAAAAATCGGTGTCGAACGCGGTTGAACCGGTCCAACCATGATCCGAAAGTCTATCCGGTTTTATGTCTAGTCCGGTTCTGATAACATTGCATTTTAGTGAAGCGAAACAATCATGAGTCTCGATATTTGATAACTTTCGGTAGACTACAAATTAAAAGTCAAATTGCAATTCAGACTTTTTAATTATATTGAAACTCATTTAGTTGCCATAACAAGATTAATTAGTAGATTATTCAATATTATTAAGAATGTAATTAATTCTATTAAAAAAGAGAAGATAAATTAATTATATAAACTCATAAAATGAAACTTATTTGATACCATACTTTAAGATAGAAATATAAAATTAAACAAAGGATTAATAAAAGATAACATAGATCGACTAATTAGATAATCACAAGTGATTACCAAATTAATCCCATTCTTTAGTGATTATATAATAATAATAATAATTAATAATAATAATAATAATCCAGCATTTAATTACCCTACACCTCCTTCACCTCAACAGCGGCCGCACCGACCTTAACCTCCTCCTTCACCGCCGCAGGCGGCGCCGCCGCCGCCTCAACCTTCGCCGGCTCCTCCTCAAGCTGGAAGGCCTCCACCGGAAAAGTCCGGAAAAGCCCGGTCGGAGTCTTGAAGGTGATCTTTCCGGTGGGCGGATCGTCAACGGAGATATCGGAGAGAGTGACCCACAGGAGAAGCTCCTTGGTCTTGACTCCGGTTAGCTTCTTGATCCGGTTCGGCTCGACGTAAGCGGTCACCTCGGTGGCGTACTGAACCGGGCGGTTGATCTTGACGAACCTGTGCTCGCACTTCTTCTTCTGCTTGAGCCAAACGAACCCGGTTTCCTTGACGTAGCCGCACTCCTCGATATCCTTCAATGGCAGAAGCCCGTTCGGCAGACCCATTTCTGTGAGCAGCCACTTCGATTTCTCTTGGCAGATTTCATCTCCGTGGTACATTTCTGAAGCACTCGCTCTTATCTCATCTGTTATTGCAGACATCTTTCTTTTTTTTCTTTCTTTTTTAAGGTTTGTGAACTGTGTGTAGTGTGTGTGTTTTTTTGGATGTAAGAGAGATGTGGGGAAGGAGTTGATGGAGGTGGTGATTAATATATAGGTGGAGGTTTGGGGATTTGCCCTTTGGATTTGGTGTTTATTACGGACTTGCCCTTTTTGTGGTTTAGTAGTTTTGGGCAAGTTCCAACAATGCAGCATTAAATTGAGACACGGAATACTCATTTTTTTGTGTTTGTTGCAATATTTTAGTGTGTCCCTATGTAAATGCTTTTGCTTCCATTCGAAACATGGAAATGGTTTCTTATTTTTAAATTGATTTGCATTTATTTGTTCAAATTAAATTGAAATATTTTTAAATTAAAAGAAAAAGTTGTAGACACATGGAGAAAGATAAATTTATATTCCACTTTAAAAAAAATGAAAGACACAATATAAAATGTTTTTAGCTAAACCTAAAATAAACAATTTTGTGACGTATTCATGGAGTGGGATCCACTTTTAAGAAGCCTTGTTGATGAAATGAACATGTGAGACTCAAACTAGAACTAATGGTTTAGAAAATTAAGTTAAGGTATATTCCGATTTCTGCCGATTCTGAATCTGAATATTTCCTATTTTGGAATGATTTTTTCGTAGTCCGATTTTTGAATTATGATTTTCAATTTTTTTTTAAATAGGAATCGAAATTGTATATAAAATATTTGGAATTTTCAAACTTTGATCCAAAACTAATGGCGAAAATTGTATGCTCAATAAACTAGTACATGAAACTAATGTTTTAGGAAATGAAGTTGTTTAAGAAATAGCTCACATGACAAATATACAAAACACATCACTCAGAAAGTATAGTATATATCGCTTGCCTAATTTCACTGTGAAGAATTGATTAAGTTATTAGTCGAATTAAACTCTTGCCTAATTTCACTACGAAGAATTAATTAAGTTATTAGTCGAATTTATAAACTCGTAGTATCTATGAGAAAAATATTGTCATATATCATTCATTTGTGTAGTAGTATAATACTACATTTTCACTTATCAATTTATCTTTTATTTATATATGAATATTCGATGTTAAGTAACATATTTACCATAGTGTTTTGGCCTAAGTGGTATTGGTATTTTGTCATAAGAATATCTTTCAAATCAAATCATTTTGGGTGCGCATGATAAAATACTTAGAAATAAAACTAATTTTATTATGTAAGTCAGTAACTGTTAGAAACTAAAATGTAACACCACAACAAATTACATATTTGGCACTATGAGAATATTAAAGTAAAATATTAAAAAAAAAAAGAATAATAAAGTAAAATATTGATATTTTGGTGATTCAAATTGCATCTTTTAAGGCTTAATCAATCAAACAATAATTCAATATCCATCAAATTATAGAGTTAATTAAATTCTCTCACTTAACTAGTGATAATTATTTATGTCAAAAGTTCATGGCCTACTATAAATATTTTATAGAGATGAGTATTCATTCCTTAACAAAATTAATTAATAATTAACTAATTAGAGAAAGAGTTGGAAGAGTCGTTCTCAATGCAAATTCATTTACCCCAAAAAATTCCATGTGTTTAAAGTAAACATCAAGACGTTTCTTGAGGGGTCTATTCAATTAATCATACTCGACAATTTTGAAAAATATCATATTAATCAAGATTACGACCCGGACCTTTCAAATAAATTGAGTTTATCTCGAACTCGACTCGTTTACACTTCTAACATAGATCGTTCATATTTTACTTAATTCAATTCGAATTAAGTCCAAGCACTATTTTTCTTGTCGGTGTTACTTATATATAGGCAATGAATTTACTTAATAGCTAAGGTTTCTAGGCCAACCAACTGAAAATTAATGACTTTAATTTCACCAGATGAGTAAGGATAAGAATTTCGTTGCACCTACGGTAAAATGTCAACATATATACTTAGATCTCGTCTGGTCAAGGAAATTAGCCATTATAAACTGAATAATTGGACTGTATTTGATGTTTGGTATCTCCAATAACTTGTCAGGTCGATTTTCTTTCTATACATATTATTGTTTTATTAGATTATATAATATCATCGTCTCAACCAAACGAGACCTTATTGAACTGAAAAGATTGGGCAAACAATAAAGAAATGTTTGACAAAAATTGAATTAAATTCTGCAGCTGATAATTTAAGGAGGGATAGAAGTTGTTGGGAGGAGAACTAAAAACCAAAAAAGTAATTTATCTTGGGTAGTTGGGAGAGTGGTACTACCAATTTATGTGGAGGTGATGGAGAAGGTGTGTCATTCTCAAATCTAGTCAACCAATTTCTTTTAGTACAAAAAATAATTGAAATAATATTTATGGGGGAGGGGTAGGATTATTAATCTAGCAACTACCAACTAACATAAATCGATGATATAAAATGCCCTAAATTAAATAGCACCACATAAGGCTATTATTTATTTAAAAAAATTTAATAATAAATAAATAAAAGAAAATTGGCCTTATAAATGGCCTTGAAACGAACTCAATTGAGAATTGAACATTTTACCTAATAATAACTACTCTAGAAGAAGAGGGTAAGATGTGCCAGACAATTTTGTGTACGGAACAACTTTTTTATTTGGAGCGCCGATAAATGAAGGATGAACTTAATATTTAGTTGTTACCCTATTTTTTTTTGAGAAGTTCGCTCTAACCAACAACCTTTATTAATTTAGGTTTAGGAATTTTTTTTTTTTTTTTTTACCAATAAACTCATTTCTTTAACATATATTATCAGTAAATGTAAATTTAACGTTTATGAAAAAATTACCTCAAAGTCACCAATCCTTTAAACTCAATTTCTAATTACAATCCTAATTAATTCCAATTTCATCAAATTTAACTACAAAAATTCAATTTTAACTTCTTTTCAAAATTATTTTATATGAATTTTCTTTTTCCGTCGTCGGACACCGGCGACTTTTTTTTTTTTTGGGAAAGAAAAAAATTCCTTTTGCCGCTGACTATCGATAGTAATATTATTGTGGTTGGCCATAAAATTAGTGTAAATACATTAATATACTGTCAACCACATCAATATTATTATTTGTTGATCAGTCAACGTAATAATATTATTATCAAGTATTGTAATATTACTCTGATTGACGGTCATATTACACCAATTCAAGTAAAACAACACCAATTCAAGTAAAACAAAATGGAAGGAACTAAAAAAAAGATGAACTTTACCTCTTAATTCAGAGTTGTAACATATGAAATTCAATTAAATATTACAAAGAAGAAAACGCGAAGAGCGCAAAACACGGTATGAAGATTAAGTGAAATCATGTCAAACATATAGTTAACTATATTTCATGGAATGCAGTGTACTACCCTATGAATCTTCTGCAAAATATCTTACTTAACAACAAACACGGTAGCAAAGAAATAACACAAACAGATAATCAAATAACCTGCAAATTTATCACAAATGTCATTTAATTAGTGATGCACATTACTCAAACAACAATACAACTTATAAACATTGCAAAAGAGATAAGATTTATACACCCCTATCAATACTAATACCAATGCAGATACCAATATACAAAACCAATACTAATACCAATATTGATATCAATATTGATACTAATATAATACTAATACTAATACTAATACTAATACTAATACTAATACTAATACTAATACTAATACTAATACTAATACTAATACTAATACTAATACTAATACTAATACTAATACTAATACTAATACTAATACTAATACTAATACTAATACTAATACTAATACTAATACTAATACTAATACTCATACTAATACTAATACTAATACTAATACTAATACTAATAATAATAATAATAATACTAGTACTAACACTATTATACTAATTTCTAATAATATTACTAATCCTAATCCTATAAATACCACTACCAAAAAAAGGGGTCTTTTGTGACGGACGTTTATGTCACTAAATTAAATAAAATCTGTCACAAATACCCTTTTGTGACGAAGTTGTGACATAGAATGCGTCTGTGAGAAATACCCTCGTCACTAATTAAAATGGCGACGGAATTATGAGTCCGTCACATAATATGTCACATAAATATCGGTCACTAACAAAAATCATTTCGTCACAAACATCATGTCCAAGATCAGTAAACATTGTGACGGATGTTGTCACAAGCTTGTTTACGTTGTCATTAATCCGTCACATATTAATCGAAGGTTTTGCTATTTATCCGTCACAAATATTGTCACAAAATATCATGTCCGTCACAAAAATATATGTCACAAATGCCCGTCACCAATACGCGTCTGAAAATATGTGTCACAAATGTCCGTCACAAAACAATTGTCACAAATCCCTCACCAATCTGTTACTAATTAAAATTATATTTTGATTCGAACAGTCACAATTTTTGTCACAAAGAATATTTATATCTTTTAAGTTTTATACTACTTTTTTAATCATGTTAATTAAATATCATAAACTTTCCAATTTAATCATTCACAAGAATACAATCAAAAATAACAAAGCATAAAATATCTTAATATAAGAATCACACCACCTCACAACTAGAGTCGTACATTAAAAAAATTCAAGAACATTAACCTCTATACATCCTAACAATGCAAACTAAATAAATTTCAATAAAGGGGCATAAATCATGGGAATATGTTCCAAACATATATGTAGTCATGTAGAAAGAATCCTAACAAGAGCCACCAAAGCATTTGTACTTTGTCCATGTCCTTTCCTTCTATACCTTCAGTTTTTTACCTCCTTGGGCAGTTTATGTCCTGCAAATAATCATATGAAAATAATCAAAAGATAAACATACATAACAAATTAAATTTAAAACATATATACTCAGAGTTCACAAATCAAATGCAAAAAAAATGAGTAGTGATAATAAAAATGACTATGCACGTATTCTCACTATGAACAAAAGGTTAGCTTCTAGATTGACGGAAAAGTAGCCCTTTAATCTGGTTCAAGCTAAAGCTTCATTTCGATCAACTCGTCATAGACAGAGTAAATTAAAAATTCAAAGAAGTGAAGAGAGGCATAATATCAACATAAGAGAAGTTTGATTTTTATTATCAAACATAAGATACCTTAAGTAAACTTATTTTTCATGCTCATTCGCACATGAAAGTTTCAACTTTATTCTTCATTGCATCTTCAAGCTCTTTCGACTTTGCAATGTTCAACTTCCATCCCTCGATTGTTTCTTCAACACATACACCGGTACCATGACACTACATTTAAACAATAAAAAGAATCAATACCAATAATGTTTACACAAACCAATTACTAGATAAAAAGAATCGATTAATAATACCAATAATGTTACTTGTCCGTCTTTTGTTCTCGAGCTTACTCGACTCAATTACTATATATTTGTTTTCTTGTAATAATAATAAAAACAATCAAGCAATTGTAATCATTCGAAGTATGGTGAACTAAAATAAACTACAATTAGCAAAGCTTGTTTAAGGAACCCCTAGTATTGCAACAGAAATCTCATTCTGAAATTATTATAAAGATAACAACTCAGAATACTTTGATAAAAAACGAACAATTAACAGAGCGACACTGAAGTACACCCTTAATCGCCATCATGTTTCATTACTACCACCTGAAGATGATTACCATCATCTTCTGGCTAATACCCATTGTATACATAATAATAGTTATATATCATTTTTTAAAATAAACGAACATGAATTTAAAGAATTACCCGTATGCCCAAGTAGTTTATCCCAGAAGGAGCTACCGCCGCCGCTGCCTGCGGCCCGCCATGATCCCCCGTCATCTCTGCGTCCTAAACACTGATGTTTTAAAATTGGGGATTTGCTAACCCTCGAGTCCTCCCACGGTAGTGGAGGAAATGGCGGAGTTAAGTACTTTGCGTATGTGGGCTTGGGTTTATCTTACAATTAATCGGTCTAATCATATGAATACTTACACTTAACAAGGAAAACACAGGCCCGCATACAATATAATTTTTCTTTTCTTTTTTTTGAGAAAAAAAAAACAATATAATTAACTTCTTAAGTTTCAAAAATAAATATCAGTGTACTATGAAATCATTAAGAAATTTTTAATTTAAATTTTCTATTATCTAATGTTTCAGTTTTAATAATATAATATGAAGTAATAGCTATAAAACATTATTGTATATTAACTAAGAATAATCATTTTTTTTCTCCCTGGATTTAAAGGGAATAAATTATAATAGTAATTTCTTAAAATAATTGCAAAATTTAAAAATGTCAGATTGGTTAAACTTTTATTTTCTTTTCAACTGGATGTTTGTAATTTTAAAAATTCGGTGAGTGTTTTGGTAATAAGGTAAAATACTTTATATCAAAATGATTTTAATTAAAGCCTAAACACTAATTTTACATGTCAATGTTACAACTCTAAGTCTCTAATAGGTTATTGTAATTCCATGTAAAAGAAGGGTTGTGAGAAAATTAAATAGAGTTACCCTAATAAAAAAAACCGTTAGTAAAATAATAAATTTTAAATAAAAAATTTTATAACAACACTTAAATATCCTTTTAATTGACTTAAATATATATATATATATATATATATATATATATATATATATATATATATTTTAATCAGTTGAACACAAGATTTTTTTTACTAAAGTAATATATTCATCCATTTTTTAATTTTTTTTATGAAAATTGAATTTTGACACACTATCAATACCATACTATAATGTCGAGTTTGGTATATTATATGTTATTTCCTGCAATATATCAATTTAATTTTATGACATAAGTTACAGCTTGAAATATTAAACGAAAAAATGTGATCTGTTGATGAATTTTTACCCGAACAAAGGTAGTTATATATCAATGACGAAACAATGACATATATTGGAATGTGACAAATGTCTGAAGAAATTATAAGTGACGCATTTGTGATGAACTTGATGTTGTGATAGATCAATTACGGAAATTAGATGTGACTGGTTTGTGACAAAATTACATGTGACACATTTGTGACGAACTTAATGTTGTGACGGATTAATGACATAAAGTAGAATGTTACTGATTTGTGACGATATTACATGTGATGTATTTGTGACGAAGTTGATTTTGTGACAGATATGTGACTAGTTTTAATTAGATTATACATCCATAAAATGGTTATGACGGAAATTATGACAAAATCAATTTTCGTCACCAAACTTGTGACCCAAATGTGAACGCATGTTTGTTGTCACAAAATTCATCACAAAATCCGTCACATATTCGTTACAACCACTTGTGAATTATTTTAATTAGAATTTCGTCACATATTTGTCAGTAATTCAGTCACCCATGGTGACGGATTTGGTATGTCACAAAAGCGCTGTTTTTTGGTAGTGTACTAATACTAATACTAATACTAATACTAATACTAATACTAATACTAATAATAATAATAATAATAATAATAATAATAATAATAATAATAATAATAATAATAATAATAATAATAATAATAATAATAATAATAATAATAATAATAATAATAATAATAATAATAATAATAATAATAATAATAATAATAATAATAATAATAATAATAATAATAATAATAATAATAATAATAATAATAATAATAATAATAATAATAATAATAATAATAATAATAATAATAATAATAATAATAATAATAATAATAATAATAATAATAATAATAATAATAATAATAATAATAATAATAATAATAATAATAATAATAATAATAATAATAATAATAATAATAATAATAATAATAATAATACTAAGGTGGTGGTTGTAAAAGCTTTTTGAAGGTGATTATGAGCATTTTTTGCTCATAATTTTTTTTCTGGTGGCGGCAACATCAACATCTGCTTTTGCTTCTCTTAAAATAATCTGATTTAAGCTATTTTTTTAATAGCACCCGTTGCCCTGCTTTTTTCTATTTAAGCTCATTTTCCGGAATATTCAAACACCCCCAAGCTTTTAAAAATAAGAACTTAAAATGACTTAACTCACAATCACTAACTTCTACTTTTAAATAATCATTTGCAAACACCACATAATACTAATACTAGTACTAATACTAATACTAATACTAATACTAATACTAAAACTAATAGTAGTACTAATATTAATACTAACACTAATAGTAATTCTAATACTAATACTAATACTAATATTTAATATTGATACTAATACTAATATGCTAATATTGCTAATGTTAATGCTAATGTCCATTTACTATGCTAATACTAATTTTAATGTTAATGCTAATTTGGATAAGCTAATACTGATTATAATTGTAATCATGATATTATCAAAATCCTTATTATATTCCTAATTTTATTCATAGCACTAATCATGATTTTGAATTCTAATCCTAATCTTAATCCTAATCATATTACTAACACTAATCATAATTATAATCCTAACCCTAATAATTTTTATATATACTAATAATGCTAATACTAATGCTAATTTTAATTCTAATTATAATACTTATCTTAATTTTAATTATAATCCTAATTCTAATGCTAATCTAATCCTAATAGTAATACATGTCAAATTGTAGTACTAATTATAATCATAATCTTAATTATAATTCTAATACTGATATTAATCATAATTCTAATCATAATCCTAATCCTAATATTAATTCTAATAATATATTCATATGAATCCTTATCCTAGTATTAATACTAATCTAATTCAAAGAATATTAATTGTGATCATTATTCTAATGCTAATACTAATCACAATCCTAAATTTGATTTTGCATCAATGGTTTTTGCATTGATCTATTATTTCGTATAAAAAACAATTATGTTCAACTCGCAACCTTTATATCAAATTCCTTACGTGTGGTAGGTGAAGCATAAAAAAAACACATATTAAATATATTAGAAATTAATCTTTAATTATATTATCAAACTAACATTAACATTATTTCAAATATTATAAGGATATAAGAAAACGTTAAGACATTAAAATAACAATAATCGTTCTTAATATGATAAATTATGAAAATTCTCCTAAACTTAGGCTAAATTACAAAAAACACCCCCACTTATCGATAATTACCAAATTCCCCTGATGTTTGTTTCAGTCTTTTTTTGACAATAAAAGGGAATTTTATTAAGCGATATTCGCTAAATGCAACGGGAGATCAATACTCTCCATAGAAACAGTACATGAAATTTGAGCAATACAGTGAGCTAACAAGTTTCCCTGTCTCTTAACAAAATTAAACGAACAAGAATCAAAACTTTCACCAATGTTGAGGCATTCCTCCACAAACGCTCCGAACGATGAGAATTCCCACTCCCTGCTGTTGAGTGCATTTATCACTTGGAGGCAATCGCCTTCAAGTATAATATTTGTTAAGCCCATCGATTTGGCCATAGAGATCGTCTTCAACGCCGCCAATGCTTCTCCTTCCACAGGTTGAAGATTTCCCTGTATGCGTGTTACTTTCCAACCGAGACAAGAACCATAACTATCCCGAGCAACCATTCCCACCGAAAAGAAACTTTCCCCATTTGGAAATGCAACATCAAAATTTAATTTAACCACATTACTAGGGGGTGGTTTCCAAACACTAGGGTGTATATCCCGCATCCTCGAATTTGGGCAAATTTGTGCAGATTTATAAGCTGCTAAAAAATGGCGGCACCAACTGACCAAATCACATGACTTAATAACCTCTTCATCTTTCATAGCTCGATTCCTGTTGTCCCAAGCCTTCCATGCAACCACCATTGCAATATTGAAATTTTCCTCATCAAGTGATTGCTTCAATTTTCTAGTCCAGTTCCATATTGATGAATAGTTGTGGCTTTCCAATGTATCAAATGGGTGACTCCGCCACACCTTCTCCATACCCCTGCATTTTAGAATGACATGTAGGGGAGTTTCTTCTTCAATGTGACACGTGCTGCAAAGGGGCGATGAACTGATTTTTCGTCGAAATAATTCTGCATTGGTTGGAATGATATTAGATTTCAGTCGCCAAAGGAACATGCGAATTTTTGGTGGGATTGGGAGTTGCCAAATATATTTCCAGTTTTGTTGCTGTACTCCACTATACGAACCAGACTCATTTCTTCGACGACTTACCATAGTCATAGCGCAAGAAAGAATGTGGTGATAGCAAGATCTAACCGTGAAGTTACCGTGCTTAGAGAAATGCCATATCCACCTATCTTTTGCCATAACACTTCCCACCGGGACAGCCAATATACGTTCAACATCCACCGGCCAAAAGACTTCGTGTAAAATTTTTAAATCCCATTCGCCTGATTCTGGTTCGATAATATCCGAGACTCTATTAGGGAACCCCGAGTGAATTGGACGTCTTGTGAAAACCACGAGTTTACCACCATCTCGTAACCAAGGATCCGACCAAATAGAAGTATCCGCCCCATTGCCAATTCTTCTACGGATGCCCATCTTCAAATACGGGATTACGGTCCAAATACTCCTCCATGTTGCAGATGGACGCGACCCCAGATCCGCCGATAATAAATAGCCATGTGGAAAGTATTTAGCGGAGATAATTTTTGAAAGAAGTAGATCCGGGTTAGTTAAAACTCGCCACGCTTGTTTTACAAGAAGTGCAATATTGAAAGTCCGCATATCTCTAAAACCAAGCCCACCTTGATCCTTAGATCGACACAACTCCTTCCACGATGTCCATGCCAATCCTCTGTTCGCTCCCGACCCCCACCAAAACCGTCGGATGACCGATTCAATTTCTAGAAGAAGACCGTTTGGTAGCAAGAAACAACTCATAATATATGAAGGTATTGCCTGTAATACCGCCTTGATTAAAACTTCTTTCCCAGCCTTTGATAATTGTTTTTCCCCCCAACCGTTAATCTTGGACCAAACACGATCACGCAAGAAGGAGAAGATCTCTTTTTTGGTTTTGCCCATAGTAGCAGGCATGCCCAAGTATTTGTCATGCTGTTCCACCACTTGAAATCCGAGAAGCTGGTGAATTGAATTCTTTATCTCCTGAGAAGTCGATGGACTAAACATCATTGTAGATTTCTCAAAATTAATTTCTTGTCCAGATACTCTCGCATATGTAGCCAAGATTTCCTTTAAGTTTGCTGCATATGACTCAGTAGCTTCACCGAAAATGAGGGTATCATCGGCAAAGCACAAATTGGATACCACGGGAGCTGTCGGGGCCACATGAACACCTTTAAAATCGCCTCTTTCCACTGCTTTTGAAACCATAGCTATCAAAGCTTCAGCACAACAAATAAATAAATAGGGAGATAAAGGATCTCCCTGTCGAAGCCCTCTGGAGGGAAGAACGGATCCAAACTGTGCACCATTAAACAAGAAAGAAAATGAGACAGTAGAAACACAAAGCATTATGAGATCAACAAAAACAGTAGGGATGCCAAAGCGAAGGAGAATTTTTTTAAGAAAAGACCATTCAATCCGATCGTATGCTTTGCTAATGTCCAGTTTTAAAGCCATGTAATTTGTCTTTCTCTTAGAGCTGAGTTTAATAAAATGATTGATCTCGAAAGCTACAAGAACATTATCTGTGATAAGTCTTTTTGGGACAAAAGCAGATTGTGTGGGAGAGATCAAATCATTGAGAACTAATTTAAGCCGATTAGCCAATACCTTAGAACCAAATTTATAAATGACATTGCATAGGCTAATCGGTCTATACTCAGAGATTTTTTCAGGTGTTTTCACCTTAGGAATCAAGACAATATAAGTAAAATTCAAGGCAGAAGGAAGCTTTCGATTATTCAAAAAATCTAATACACAAGATAAAACATTAGACCCTAAAATATGCCAGTATTTAGTATAGAAAATAACGGGTAACCCATCGGGACCAGGGGATTTCAGAGGAGCCATTTGGGCAATGGCTCGGGTTATCTCATCCGAAGTGAAAGGCATAGACAGAAGTTGACTCGCGCTTCCGGTAACTCTCGTCTCAATGTTCTCCAGCACCTCATCTATCTCATCTTCTCTAGGATTAGTGGATTTGAAAATCTGCTCAAAATGTTCTGTGATAATGTGTTCGATATCCGCTTCTTTGTCCTTCCAACAACCCTCATTATCTTTCAGCTTGGACATTCTGTTAGTTCGGTTCCTAATAGTAGCTTTGGAGTGAAAAAACCGAGTATTCCGATCCCCTTCCCGTATCCATTGAATCTTACTTCTCTGACGCCAATACATGTCATTATCCTCATAGGCTTTCTCCAGTGCAGCCCGGAGTTTAGAAATTTCCTCCTTTCTAGCTTCGGTTTGATCGGCTTCTTGCAGCTCACGAATTTTTGTGTGGAGAGATTTGATGTGAACCTGAGGCTGCCTTAGTGTATTTTTGCTCCAATTGATCAAAGCAATACGACACTCATTATTTTTCCAGAGAAGATCCTCGATCGGATCAATACACTGATTATTAGCCCAATATTGGTTAATGATATCCTCACAATCATCTCTTCTAAACCAGGTAGCTTCGAATCTGAATGGTCTCTTCTTCCGCAAAGTTTGGACATTTTTTGAGTCACGAAGTATAGCTTTTATTGGCAAATGGTCTGATCCAGAGTAATTCAAATGATAGACACTTGCGCGGGGGAAAAGTGAAATCCAACCATTATTTGCACAACATCTGTCTAATCTACACCTAACTGTATCCGGGGCTTGTCTATTGTTCGACCACGTGAAAGGCGAGCCTTCAAAACCTAAATCAGACAAGCTGCAATCTTCCAAAGTATTACGAAAAGCCCGAATAGAAGCTGGCAGCCTTGCATTGCCCCCGGTTTTCTCACTATTGCTCAGTATTTCGTTGAAATCCCCACCCAATAACCACGGCATAGTGCGATGGTCTCTTAAATTACGAATGAGTTCCCATGATAAGTATTTTCGATCATATTCCGGATAGCCGTAAAATCCAGTTACTCGCCATTTGCTGTTGTGGTTCCTCTCATAAACCTCTGCATCAATATGGTTGTTCGAATAACTAATTAACCTTACATCAATATCTTTTTGCCACATTAATGCTAGACCGCCAGAATTGCCAATCTTGTCCACACTCACCCCATTGAGATTCCATTTGTTCTTTACTTTATCAATTAATTGGTGTGTTGCCCTCGTTTCCGAGAGAAACACCAGCAGGGGCCGATGATCTCGGAGAATATCCCCGAGCGTATGAATTGTCAAGGGAGCCCCGAGCCCTTGACAATTCCAGAATATGCAACTCATTGATTTCGGCGGGACTGCGATGCAGTCTCCGCCGTTGAGCTATAACCCTCGTCATGTAACTCCAGCTGCTGTCGTTTTCCTACTCTCTCTACTTCCCTTATACCCGCTTCTTCAGCCTTTTTTTTCCTGTTCTTGCTTGATATTTTGACTTGTCGTCGATTAGGTTGGCCATTGTTGTCACTTGCATGGAGCTGGATCGAATGAGTAAACAAAGTACTATCGTCCCAGTTAAAACCAATTTCGTTCTCCTTATTCTGCCCCAGGTCCAACCTGTGATTAGTACTTTCTTTCCGAGTGCCAAACTGAAAAATATTTGTTCCCCTTTGTGTAGGTTGTGCTAGAAAATCTGTCCCACCAATACTTTTCTCATTCACACTTTTCAGTCTTACATGACCCCCTTATGGTGTGATTTTTTACAGACTTTATTCTATTCCATGTAATATCTACAAAAATGTGGATTTTACCCTTGCGAACGTGACATTTATTTATTCCTACTTTTTAAATACAAAAATTACCCTTATGGGAGGTAATGGTAATTCTAAAAAGTGGTGAATGTATTATTTAAGAAGAATAAAGATTCCGTGTATAGTCCTCCTGAGGGAAATTTTTGTCTTTAAAAAGTACCATACAAAAATGTAGGTTAGAATCAACTTTTTTTTTCAAAGAATATTCCACGTAATAAAAAAAATCTGTGAAAAATCATACCGTAAGGGGATCGAAGTAAGACGGAAACAAACATCAAGGGAATTTCGGTAATTTTGAATATGTGGGGGTGTTTTTATTAAATTAGCCTTAGTTCAGGGGGTTTTCGTAATTTATCCTTGTTAATAGATAACTTAAATTGGTTTACACATTGACCATATGTTAGAAACCAACATAAAGGCTCATGCTAATGAAAATAGATCAAATTTCAAGCAAACAAAAGTCACTATGAAATGCATTTATAAATAATAAATGGAATAACAAAATTAATTGAATTTTTGTGTAAATCAGTCGAATATATTGTGATTTCCAAAAAAATATAGTAATATGGAATCGATATTAGATTCTTATAAACATTATAAAATAAATAATTTTATTTTACAAATATTTTAAAAATGAAAATTAAGAAAATAAATTTATCTTATTATATATGATGGAGAAGTAGAAAACTTAAGAATTTCACTACTTTAGATACATAACATGTAAGTTAGACAAAAGAACTCATGTATTCCAATACCAAAATATATTGAGATATATAAAATGTTAAAATATTTAATAATCAATTATTTACGCTATAATACCTTACATTAATATTTTTATTTTCATATGGTTTAAAATTTTAATTTGGAAAATTAGTCAGAATATTTAAATATCTCTACAAACACTATAATGGATTGTAATAAATCTCGTATAAGATTGATATGGTACCAATATCGTACCAAATGAAACGATAACCACTAATTTGGTATTTGTTAGATAATATTTCGTTGGGATACTATGATACTTGATATTTAATATTTTTTTCCATCCATAGCAACAACATTGCATCAAGCTTTCTCAATTTGGAAAGACACACACATAATTATGCAATTACTTCTCATATAATTGTAGTCTTTTATGTAATATATAAATATCTTATTGAGTTTGTAACTAAAAATAGATCGTAGAAACTGCTGATTTGCCGATATATATTGTATTTGTTAGTGTAAACTATTTAAAGTGAGAGCACCTCGAGTGGGGTTATTAAATGGGCTATCAAAACCTTTAACCACCATTTTCATACTAAAAAATACAAATACAAACTGAGTACACAATGGTTAGAACCTCTACTGGGTGTCATATTCTTCGTAAGTTGTGGGTGGCTTGATGCAAATTAAAGTAATTTATGATGGGGGAGTGATGCATAGAGAAAATATTATTCGTCGAGTGTCTTCTCACATTCACCACCTGGTCATCAATCATGTTCCTTTACAACCATCTACGAAGCTTCAAAGTCTCCAACTCCAAGTCATTGGAATCCGTTTAGTGCAGCCTAGCTATAAATGTGGAAAATGGTTCAAATGGGAGCCGCCCAAGGGTGGTGCTTTTAAACTTAATACTGATGGCTCTTCCACGGCGGAGGAATGTACGGGCGGTGGGATTGTTTGGGATTCGGAAGGAGGTATAGTTTCTAGTTTCTCAAAAGATTTTGGGGTTGGCACCAATAACTTTGCGGAATTGTCGGTGGTGGTTCATGGTCTTAGATTGTGCAAGCTTTTGGATCTCTCACAAATTACAGTGGAAAGTGATTCCTTACTGGTCATCAATGCAATTCGGACCAAGAACGTTGCATGGGAGCTTGAGTATATTTTTCGACAATGCGTGAAAGAGATGGAGCCTTCCTTCTCGTTCCAGAACGCCGTGAGGCAAAAAAAACACGGTCCCGGATCGATTGGCTAATTGGGCGTATTCTCATAAGTCAAATCAATAATATTTCTCTGAAATGAGTTTAGCGAGGGAGGCCCGGGCTCCATATATAGGTGATAAGTTGGGTGTTTCCGATTTTCGTCCATGACTTTCTTCTACAATTGGTTTGGAAGTGGAGTTTGGCGGATATTGCATCTCTATCTCCTAGGGTGCAATCCGCAATTACCGATTCTAGATTTGGGGTTAATATGCAATTTCTGGAGTTGGCTTTGGGAGTTTGTTGGATGAGTAAATTAAATATCACATAAATATTTGCAAACTCATTTTGATACTTTTGGGTTAGAGTTTCTCTAGATATGTACGTAATTATATTTATTAGAGTTATAGAGAAATACTTATTAGTGGAATACAATATATAGTATATACGATCATTATACATTTTAAATAAAGCAATTGATATTCTTAATCTTTGGTATCAAATAAAGTGAACAAAACAATTGATATTCAACTTTTATATATTATTTAGATTATCTATATTATTGCGTTAAACATCAATATAGTTAATATTGTTGTCAACTTTAATATTATCGTTTTTAACGAGGCCAAAAAAATTTTTGGAAAAAAAGAATTTAAAGAAAAAAGTCAACATCGTTGAAGACCGGCGTTAACCGCATGTCAGCGGCCGCAGCGGGAAAAAAAGTTTTCAAAAAAAAAAAGTCAACCCGGCCGGGGACTGGCGTTGACAGCTAGTCGGTGGCCGGCGGTGGAAAAAAAATGTTTTCAAAATGAAAAACAAATGTCGACGTCGGAGACCAGCAATTAACAGCAGTGACGGTCAAAATTGGGTGAATGGACAAAATTGAATAATGGTTAAATTGTGGTCAAATTGGGGTTAAATTGATAAAATTGAAATATAATAAAACGTGTGGAGTTAGAGTAGTCATTCACACACCTCTCGGCTTTGTCTGATTTGTTTTGTAAAAGAGTTTTAGGGAAAGAATAGTGGACCTAGATTGGAATAAGTTGTCCACCGTGAACTTATTGTAATAGCCATTTTTTTAAAGGACCATACCTAAATATTTATTTCGTAAACCTTAACCAAACAGTTTATTTCAAACATAATATGGAAATTTTTTTAACTTATATTCTTCCTATATTATTTAAAATTTTACGAATTCACTTTTATTCATGTTATGTTGAATAAAAATAATATATATTTTTAAAATATATATTAAATGGTCGGTTACTCATTACCTGAAGGGTGAAACCATAACTACTCCAAGACTGCGAGACAATTTGTATTTCTTTTACTAAAATCATTACAAAACCCTAATGATTTCGATAGGTGATTTTAAATGGGCGGATACCTATTGATAGCTAGCGGACAAGGTTTTTTGTCATCCCTACTTGAAGAGTGTCTAGCAAATTGCCGAAAAAAAAATATTATGACAATTTTAAAATGTGTTACTAGAGGATTCAATGAAATGTAATTAAATTTGGTAATTTGCACCTCAATTTGACATAAAAACAAATTCGCACCATAAATTTAGGTAATTTGCTTTTTGTTTCTTTTCTTTTCTTTTTTGTTAAGCATCTTGCACCTATGACCTATTTAGTTATGGGTTCGAGGCATCCGAAAAAAGAATTGAGGTACTAGTAACTATCCTCCTTTTGAACTAAAAAAGAATAAGCAAATGGAGTTAAACAAAAAATCAGTAATGTGATATTATAAACGGACTAAAATATTTAAAATTTTATATTATTCAAAAATATTACAAGTAGCCATTAATAAATTAAAATTATAACACTTGCAGAACCTACAGTTATAGTGGTAAAATGGAAATATATGAAAAATATTCTTAGAATCTAGGATGCATTTGGATTGAGAGATTTGAAATCCATACTAACAAATCTATTGAAATTGTTTGGATGAAATGATTTGACAAAACACTTCAAATCTATATATACCATTTTTAGTTGTTTTTTGAGCAATTTTGAGGGATTTGTAACCCCTATCCATTTGGAGTCATTTAATCGAGAAAATTAGCAAGAACCCCCTCATTTGAAAAATTCATGTAAGGGAGAACTCCCTCTCTCTCTCTCTCTCTTTTTCTAATTTGAGAAAACCCCTTTAGTTATTAGGTTGGGTGATTAATAGAAGTAAACTACCAATTATACCCTTCAATAATTGTTCGGGCACAGTACAAATAAGCTAATCATGGGGTAATTATTCATAGGGGTGAGCAAGTCGGACCCATCAACCCGCTATACACGTCAAACCCGTGAAAAACCGCCCCGTTGGGACCGGACGGATAGATCCATCAATAGGATTGGGTCCTAAAATGGTGAAGAACCGTGGGTTTGGGTCTTAGACGGGTTCAAATTTTTTTAATACCCGTGAAACCCGTCCCGCCCCGCCATACAAAACGACGTCGTTTTATTTACATTATATAGTATAATAAATTAATAATATTAATGAATAAATAAAGTATCTCTAATGAATCAAATACATAAATCAACTAAACTATAATTGTGAAAGTAATAGCTATAAAGATTATGAAAATCTCTAAGAAAATGTAGGGAAAAAAACATATATATACAACAATCAACACACGACAGAGAAAAAAAGGAAGAAAATGGTGTCGAATGGAGCTGGATAGCGTTGGTTATACTTGAAAAAGCTATGTTTATTTTATTTAAATTTTGTCTTTTAAGTTATGAATTAGTTATTTTTAGTTTATATTAATTTTTATTTACTCTTGACATTTACATTATTTATGTTTGGTTTCAATTTAAAATTTTAGGTTATTCATTTTAGTTTCTAATTATTCTCCCGTAAAACTTATAAATTATATATATAAAAAAATAGTTTAGACGATAACAGGTTTCGACCCGTAAAGGTTGGGTCCTACTACAAACCCGCCATGGACCCGCCTATCGTAAACCCGTTAAAAACCCACAAGTTTGGTTCTTCAAAATCAAGAACCGTTGTTTGACGGGACGAGGGCGGGTTTTGATAGAACCCGCGGGTTTATGGCCCGCGCACACCCCTACCATTATCCAGAGGTGTGTAAAAGACTAAAATACCCCATCACATTTTAATATGTTCTTATTTCATCATTTAATTCAATTTAACATCAATTTGAACCCAAATTTTATAAATTATTAAATTTTAACCCGAAACTCAATTTTGGGTATAATTTCGCCTGTCGCCGCCAGTCTCCGTCGTTGACTTTTTTTTCTTCTGTTTTTTCTGTCGGTTTAGTCGACACCGGTTTCTGGCGTTGACATTTTTAATTTATTTTATTTTATTTTCTCTTTTTCTTCTTTCTACCGCAACTGACCGACAGTCAATGCTGGTATCCGACGGCCTTTTTGTATGTTTAAACAGTAACATTGTTATGGTTGACCGTCATATTAACTATATTACTGTTTAAGACGTAACTATAGACACGGCCCCGGGGCGGGTCGGGTCCGGGTCCGGGTCTGAGTTTTAGAGGACTCGAAACCGACCCGCAGGGAAAAAACTGCAATTTACACTCGGTTCTCGGGTCGGGCGCTCGGGTCGGGTCCCACGGGTAGACCCGCCGGGTGGACCCGTCGGGTCTCGGGTCTTGAAACTGGGGACCCGAAACTGACCCGTGTATGGGCGGGTCCGGGTCAACGGTCAACGGTCAACAGGGCGGGGCAGTCCACGGTTTGGGTCCGGATCAAACCCGGCCCCTGGCCGTGTCTACGTAACTATACTACAGTTTGACACAGTAATACAATACTGCTATATTACTCTCTAGCACAGTAATATTAACACAATAAACATCACTATTATTGTGTAATAGAGTAATATTAATGTGTTGACCGTTCAACAAAGACAAACATAATAAAAAGCCAAAAAAAATAATATTGATGTGGTTGACAATAATATTACTATCATCCACAGTAATATTATTGTAACGACACCGTCAACCTCAGTAATATTATTGTGTTTATAGTAATATTACAATAGTAGACGGTAATGTTATTACGTTAATCGGTCAACAAATCAAACAAAATAAAAAGGCCAAAAAAAATAATATTGATGTGGTTGATAGTAATATTATTGTGTTTACAATAATTTTACCGTCAACGACAGTAATATAATTATGTTGACTTGTCAAAAAATCAAAAAAAAAAAAAAAAAAAGCCAAGAAAATAATAATATTACTGTAGTTGACAGTAATAGTATTGTCGAGGACATTACAATTACGTAAATGTACTGTCAATGACAGTACAATTACTGACAGCGACAGTATAATTACTGTTAGTGACAGTACAATTACAGTCAACGTTCAGTGGCAGACGTAAAAAAAATGATAACACTAAAAATACAAAAAGAAAAACAAAAAGAATGAAAAGTTAATGCCGGAAACCGACGCAAAAAAAAATGTTCAGAAAAAATAAAATTTAAAAAGAAAAAGTCAAAATTGAATTTTTGTGGTCAAAATTGATTAAATTGAAGTTAAATTGGGGTTACAATTATCAAATTGAGTTTAACTGCATTAAGGTAGATTTGAGCACACCTTCGTTGGCCGCGTAATCAAAGTCGATCAAAATAACAACATTAACAGCTTTAATGTTCAGCTAGGGACGGCGTTGATGGTGGAGGATGGTGATGGTGATGGTGTGGTGCGGCGGCAGCGTGGTGACGATGGGATGCAGATCTAGTTTTTTTGGGGTAGATCGTGTGGAGGACGGCACGGATGGAGGAAGTTCATGAAGGTTAGATCCTTAATCGACTACGTTCGGTAGTTGATTAAGATTAATCGACTATGTTCAGTAGTTGATTAGCGTTAATCAACTTCATTTTTTTTTAATTCATTTTTGGATTTTTATTTATTATTTACTTATTTGCCACGTGTAGTTGGACTTGGGCTTAGTGGTGGTGCATTTTTGTTCTGCCATTGTCAATATATCATCCCATTTGTATAAATCGATTATATTTTTTTGTATATTCGTTATTTTGTAAATATAGTTGATTTAGTTTTTTTTTAGTTGTGTTTTGTATTTTTTTGCGATTGGTTGTTTGAATTTTTTTGTTGAATCATGTTGGATTTCATGTTGAATTTTTTTGTTGGATCATGTTGAAATACGTTATAGTCTTAAAATTAAGAATAACTATGAATTTTTAAATAATATTACAATTCAGCCCCTAAGGCCATCTCCAACAGTTTGTTTAAAAACGGTTGTCTATATCTATAATATAACCAACGAACAGTGTTTTAGCACTCCACTTTTAACGCTGCACTCCAACAACATTGTTTATATTTTACACAATTATTTTATTTAATTATTTTTTATTAAATAGTTTCTACATGATATTCAATCATTATAAATATTAATAAAGATGTGTATTATTCTAAACAATATATTTATATGTTGAATCTTTAATAATCTTTGTTTTACAAATTTATTTGACTTTTATTTTGGTTAATATACTAATAACTTATAATACTAATTAATAAGTATACAAAATTAATTTTAAATTTGATAAAATAACTTTCAATAACTTAATTGATATATATTAATAAACATTAAAATTTTATAATTCTTTATGAAATATTTTTTTATTGTAATTAAAATGATATTTTTTTTTATTTTAATTATTATTTATACTAAGTAAAATAGTAATTAAATTTCATCTTTAGTACATTTATTTGCAAAAAAACAAGACAATATAAAATATTTTTTAATGCTAAATCTATTATAAAGTACAATATAATATTATTTTAATATTTCCTACATTTGCTAAATTGTAGTTTTAGTTTCTCAAATTTGAGAAACCAAAGTTACAATTTGGCCAATCTATTACTTTTGCATTTTCCTCTTGGAGCTCACTTTTTTGCTTTTGGTTGTTTATATTGTGTAAAATATGAGTTTGCATTAGCTCTTGGAGATGCTCTAAGTAATTAATATGCTTAATATTACTCCCAAGGGCAAAAATGGCATTTTTAGAGAAATATTCTATGGAATCAAAAATATTCCATCAAAAGTAACACCGTAGAGGGACTATGTAAGACGACCACATACCGTAAGGAGATTTTCGTAATCTCGCAAACCTGAGGAAAGTTTTCGTAATTAGACCATACCTCGGGGGTTTTTCATAATTTGCCCAAAAAGATTGGATGATGTCAAATTAAATATTAAGGTTAAAACCCATGATGACATTAACTAGTACAGTAGAACCTCGATAAATTAATATTCAATAAATTAATAACTTTGCTTAAATAATAAATGTTCCCAGTCCCAAGTCGGAGACAACGTGCTAAATTAATAATTCGCTAAATTTATAAGATGATACACATTCGAAAATTTTAAGAAGCCCCATATAATATATAAATTAATAATTCATAAAAATAATTCGTAAATTACATGGTACAATACATATTTTATAGATCTATGAAGGTTTAATAAAATATAATTTAATTGTCTTTTGTTTCTTGTTAAAATTCACATTACCATCAATCTCCTACCTCACTTTTGTTAACATTGTTAGAACTTATGGTATAGCTTTCGCATAACTCAACATAAAATTGTTCAATACGATTACTGCTTTAAGAGATTTCGTTCCTAAAACCGGCTCTATTGTGCATTGAACTAATGGTACAATGAATAATATATACGTAAAAAAAATTAAACATGTATTTATTGAAAATAATAATAAAAATAATTTCATAAATTAATAAATTATTAATTAATATATAAATTAATAATTATTAATTTATCAATAAGTAAATATTTCGCTAAATTAATGGAATTTTGATGGTCCCAACTGTATTAATTTATAGAAATTTAACTGTATACTATTTTTGGATCTTCAACAAGCTAAGAATTTAGGTAAAGAAACAAAAAACATTCTCGCGTACTGGGTATCTGGAAATTTTAAGGAGCTGGAAGAGATTATAACTCGTATCTTCAGTTAACAAAACCATGTTGTAGATGCTCTGGCAAACGAATCGCACTCGCCACTCTCACAAGCTTCATACCGAGCTGTACACTCTATTTTTTCGTATCAATAAAATTTCAGCATTCATAGAGGGAAAGGAAAATCGAAGGAAACATATATATATATATATATATATATATATATATATATATATATATATATATATATATATATATATATATCAACAAGTATCTTGAATAAATGGTTAAAAAGCATATTGAATTTAAAAAAAAAAAAAAAAGCTATACAAAGACCTTTCTGGGAATGGATAAAAATCTAAAGGGCGTTATTTACACATACAGCCACTGATGGCAGCAAAATTTAATCATATCAAGAGTACTTTATGAATTATAAAATAAATAAATAAATAAATAACCTGAAAAATACTTACAAAATAGAAATACCGTAACAAATGCAGGAGCAGGGCTAGAAAGCTTCTGGGCCAAGAATGCATAACAAAAAGCAATTTCGAAATTGGAAAATATAGCTTGGTTGCCATTTCCAATTGAATATTGAATTATAAGAAGTGCTCAACTAGAAGCCGTTCTCACGGTGTTTTGAGTCTCCGTCCCCATCCCGTTACACAAATTGTTGAGCAATGATTCCATGTGCTTAATTTCTTTCGGCACTGAGCCGGTAAGTACCTACTCATGAATAACATTTCGAATAAATAAAATTTATCGATATTTATTTATATGGATTTTAGAAGGTTGCAACAGCATAGTAAGTACTCCCCCTCCCCTCTGTAATAAGTCTCGTTTTGGGTTGTTGCGCACATAAAACTAATAAAATATGCATGGATTTTAGGAAGGAAAAAACACGTTTAGCGTGAGTGAAATACCCTTCTCATTAATTTTATTTCCATTAATTATCTCTCAACTACTTAAGAGTGACAAGGGCACAAATTGAGAAAATGGTAACTAATGCATTATTGAAATTCAAAAGTGACAGATAATATGGAACAAGAAAAAAATCCCCAAAGCGATAGTTAATTTGGAACGGAGGGAGTAACATTTACGATAACATGATATGAAGTAATTACCTCATATCCCGACTCTGTGATGAGAACTTCGTCTTCAATTCTGATCCCAATGCCTCGATACCTGCATATATTTCATGCTCTAATTGAGTTATAATGATTCGTATGGACATAGAGATGGAAAGAGAGATCTAACTCCGAAAATAAAAAAATACAAAAAATAAAAGCAAGTCAACGGAAAGGATCAATTTGGTAAAGCAACAAACGTACCTATCGGGAGCATCAGAATTTGAAGGGATGTAAACCCCTGGTTCAATTGTGATTACCTGCCCATTGCAAAAGTTACATAAGAAATACACATATAGCAACACAAATGAAATAGCGAAATCAGTATAACTTCAAAGTACAAATTTCTCGATGGAAATAGCACATTTGTTACGGCACATCAAACCCAACAAATAAACAAATAAATAAAACGTAGGAAATGGGTTCCCAGAAAGATAGCAGATTGAGATACGTTGTGCTTATAAATATCGCATGAAAGATACAGTTCTAAACCAAAATATTTTGATCATGTGAAACTTACAACACCGGGTTTCAGAGGGCGATCGTAGTTGATTTTGGAGCAATCATGGACATCCATTCCAAGATAATGACCTTGATCGTATAATAAATTAGACCCAATTATATCAATAACTATATGAATTTTTGGCAACTATTTTATCTGCAAACAAATATATCGTAAATGAAATAGTAGAAACGAACCTATGCTGGTTGGGTTCAACAACTGGTAATGCTGAGGGTTATCTCTTTTCAATATTCCGAGCTCTTTGAATCCTTTCCGCATCTTGTTTACCTACCCAAAAACCACAAAAATATATGATCAATCCATTGATCTAAAAAGATCAAGAATACAATAAAGAGGTAGTTAGATCAGTTTTTTTACCGAATAGTTGTGTATCTCCCGAATGGTCGTGCCTGGTTTGCAGAGTCTCAAACATTCTTCATTTGTTTCCAATATAAGGTTATAAAGTTCTTCCTGCAATATGTTTCAAATCGATATTTTTACTCTCTTGCTCGATTTGAAATTCCCGAGACTTCATTTTGGGCGAAAAATTAAGTTACTGCTACGTGTTTAAAATGTGCAATAAAGATTCTCTAGATCTGTTTCCGAGTGATTTAATAATGCAATATCATAGACCATTGCTTTCTGAAGAAATCATCTATATCGGCAAACGTAGCATCTCGTATTTCTAATCCAGCAAATAATCAGTCAACCAAAGACAGAAAATCCTATTATAACGAAAAGAAACTAGCGTACGGATTTCTTTCTGTTTTATCCATTTTAAGAGTTTGGTGGCAAGTCGACAACGAGAAAGATAACTACCTGAACTGAAGAAAATCTTCCGCAGGGCGACCATGTACGAGTAAGATCACTAACATAACCATGAAACTCACATCCTACATCCATGAGAACCAGGTCCCCATCCTCAATCTGTTAAACAAGTTATTACAGCTTTTACTTACATCGTTATAAACATGAAAAAATCAGACATAAATAATTAAATATCACTCACTGTTTGATCATTTCTAGCATAATGTATGACACTGCCATTACGACCACCACCAACCACGGGATTGAACCTAAACAAATATAATTAAAACCTCGGATGTGAGATATACAATCATCTTCTGCCTATAGCCAACTTCAATAAGTATATATAAAATTAAAAAAATAAAATAAAATAACACTTACGCCATTCTTTGGGCACCTCTCATTTTGCATTCGTATTCAAACTGGGCTGACAGCAAACCCTCATTAGGAAATGATTTTGAATGCAGCATCGTCTGCAGAAGAGACTATCCAACAATACAACATGTCAGAATTTAAATATATTAACATAATGAAAACTACGGACTATCATATACTTTGAGCATGTGGTCTAAGTATTAGCACAAATTAAACTATTATCGTTCATAAATCTTCCCATAATCACCATTTTCAAATTGCATACGAATTATTGATAGCAATACATTATGTTTGTCATTTTGACATTAAAAACATGCTTATATAAATATATTCTTTTCTTAATACCAGCTGAATATTATTAACAGAGGATCTTTAAAATAAAAAATCAATTAAGATAGAGCGATTCAGTATTTACTGATGGTTTTATTGCAGTAAATTGAATTATCATTATATCAAAGTTAAGATAGTCACAAGGTATAATCCGAGTGGTTGAATAATTGACTACAAACTCCTAACTTTAGCATTAGTACCTGACAAGCTATAGACGCAGAGTTTCTCATCAAATTAAGCTCAGCTTCGGATTTGATCCACCGTGCGTCATGACTATAAACTGAAAAGTCATTCACTTTGCCATCGGAGGCTGCTCGTTGAAAAGGCGCCAACTCCGTATAAGCAGAATTTGCTGTATTCACATTATGGAATAATTTGTCCGAGTTTTTTATCATGCTTGAGAGGATCTGCAAAATAGTGTTTGAAAAAAATTAACCACATGAATAAAAAAAATGCAAAATGAACTCGTATTTTCCACGTACAGGGATAGAACATGAATTAATGAGACTTGTGAAATCAAGATCAAATTTAAAATTCACTGGATTCTGAATACTGCACCACCTTAAGATTGTTGAATATTTTATTCATCTAAATTGATAGGTTTTGATTGGCTCAGTTTATGTAGTTCCCTCTTCTATTACACACACATATATGATGGTACTGTATGATTGATAATAAGAGTAAAACGTATAATTAGAGCTAAAGATTTCAAATGGGAGGAATTTGATCCACCACAATTGCTTAAAAATTAACTTCAAATTAGAGCTAAGGATTTCAAATACGTTGTAAAATGACTCAATCCAAACCAGCTCCATGGATTTTCTATTTTGGATTTAAAATCCCTCCCTAAAAAATTATCATCCAAATGAAACCGAAGAGAAGAGTTCAATTCACCTTATCCAAAGCACTTATCGGGTATGCTTCATCAGCCTCGAATGTGCCTAGAGCTGCATCAACTCCAGCAACCTCACCTTGCCAAATAATATCCTGAAACAGATTCATCAACTACTAATTCTTGTTTTTACGGTAGAGTGATAGAAATAACTGATATTCATAGACAATAAATCTTTTCCAATAAATTGAAATAATTTGCAATTCTGTCAGTCAGAAATTATGAGGAAAAAAACTATGCTGTAAGCTTCTCAGAAAACCACCAACAACTCCGCATTCCCTTATGTTAAAGGGCTTAAGTAATTTTACTTAGAAAATATATAGTTACAACAATACATACTATTAAATTTCCTGAAATATTTTATTTCATTAAAGATTAATCTAAACTAACTTAACTACAGATGGACAAATATAATCTTCGGCTTACATGGGGACTCGCTTCTGGCATGAACATGCATAACCCGCAGTTATGACCTAAAACAGCAACGCCACCCGGCTGTTGACAGCCAGTTATATAGAGATAATCGGCATCTTGTCGAAAAGTGTAAGGCACAACATCGTTCATCATCTTCACAGGGGCAGATGCAATAATCGCCAAAGAATTCTCCGGAAGAAGTTCCAACAACTTCTTCCGTCTCCATAGATACTCATCACTGCTTATGCCAGGAGTAATCTCCCCTTCCTTTAATAACTAAAAAAAAAGATAGATTAAAATGAAAAGATTAAACAACTTTTTCATCCGAAAATAAATAATATAATCATGATAGTGAAATGACACACGAGTATTCAAGAGACGATACCTGAGGATGAGTGTTGGATGTCGGTTGCCCCACATCAACACCTGTTCTACTAGATAATTTTCTGGCCTTAACTGCCTAATTGGAAAATATGTGGAAAGAAGTTCAATATATTTTCACTATCAAAAAATGTAATACTAAAGAGGGGTTTCTCCTGTAATGCATAAGAAGAAAGATCCAATATATAATTAAAAGATTCAAACTTTATGCCAAACAATACCCTAGAAATTGTGTATTCATTAAATTCAAATAACCACAAATCTTCTCTCTTCATCAAAATGCTAACTATAAAAATTGAAAATGCAACTACAGAGAAGATTTCGTCGGTTCAAACTACTGATTACTCAATTGAATCGTCCGTATTATGAAATTAAAAAAAAAAAAAAAAAAAAAAAAAAATCGGAAAATCAACAAGCGTAGAAGAAGTAATGATTCCGTAAAAATCGTACATATGCGGAGAAGGAAAAATGGGGAAAGTACGAACTTGATTGAAGAAATTGGAGGTAAATCTCTGCAGTAGATTTCTACGAAGAATATGCATATTCACTTCAATCCCTTCTTTATGCTGCTTCTGCGTTTGTATGTTAGATTCTACGCTGTTGGTAGTCAGTGCAAAAGAGTACTTGTATTTAGCGAAAATCTGTAGAAGTTTTTGTTCAGAGTTCTCGGTTAAATTTAGGGTTTAAGACCCCTGACTTATTCAATAATTACTTTTGTTCCCCTCTAGTTCTCTGTACCCACAACTCTTGTTTTCCCGTGTATGAACGAGCCGAGCTCGCTTGTTTTGGCAGGCTCGAGTTATATTGTCGGACTTGAGCTCGTCGAATTTCGTTTTTAGCTCGAGCTGAGCTCGCGTCCATTTTGTCGAGCTCGAGCTCATTTTGAGTTTTTTTTAAATTATTATTATTATTAAATACTATTTAGATTATAATAATAAAATTACAAAATAAACAATAAACTGTAATTATATATATTTTCTAATATTTACATGTTCTTTTTATATTATTTCTATAATATTTTATAATTATACAATTTAAAAAAAATTAATATATAAAAATAGAAAAATAAGGCATGCGAATCGGTTCGTGAGCTCACGAAAAACTAAAAAAAACTCGAGCTCGACTCGTCAAAAAGTTCGAGCTTGAGCTCGAGCTTTTTTCGAGCCGGCTCATCAAGCTTACGAGTCGGCTCAATTCGTTTACCACCCCTAGGCCAGGGTGATATCGAAATTTCACTAATAATATCATTTTTTTTTTCTTGTACAAGCCTACAAATATATTTTAAAGTTTTGGCCCGGTTATTTAAATGGGCGAATTGTATATAATCCTAAGGACGTGGACTTAAATGCACATATGTCTCGACCAAAAACAGTTTTGCAAAAAAATTATTCCTTAATTTTATATCCCTCATGAGATAATTTAAATCACTTCCATCTATTAAATTCTAATTTCATCAATATTGCACATTGGCCTCATATTGTTTGTGTATCGTTGCCTTTGTTCGTGTCATCGTTGTCTATGTTGTTTTCGTCTGTCTTTCTTGAGTCTTGTAGTTTCTTTTCTTCTTCTCTTCAATTGTGTTCTTTCGAGTCTACAAACCAAAAAAAAATCGATGTGTTCTTCTTTGTTGTCAGTTGCTTAGAGTCTAAGTTATGTTTTGTAAGTGTCATTAAAAAAAATATGCAAGGAAATTTTTTCTTTGACTATGTCCGGGAAGGGTTGTAAATGAGAAAGGATGGAGCAAATTAGTATGTCGACATTGGAGAAACGCTTCCAGCCCCTACATATGGTGTTTGAGAGACTCCATGATCAAATTAATGAACTGCGCAATGTTCGACATGTTCGAGATCAACACGTAAGATGTGACTTTCACCAACCTGTTATGCCCCACCGTGATAAAGTTTTATGATGATGGAAGTTTCGGTATGATCGCTTACACATCAAGGAGGGAGATTACGGGACGAGTCCAGATTGCATAGATTGAGTCAAGGATATTGTGGTCAAGAAAGAGATGGATTAGATCAAAACTTCTGTTCAATCAACTTGAAAATACCATATTTCCAAGGTAAGAGTGAACATTATTCGTACGTTCAATGGGAAGGAAATGTTGAGCTCGTATTCGATTGTCCTGACTATTCTATAAAGAAGAAGGTGAAACTTGCCGTTGAAACGTTCATTGACTATTCAATTATTTGGTGGGACCCATTTGTCTTAACTATGCGCCGTTGTGGCAAACTGCCAATTGAAGATTGGGAGTTTGTGAAGGCAATTATCAAAAGGAGGTTTGTTCCTTCACAATATTTTAGGGAAATACAATTGAAAAGGTTGAGGAAAGCTACTATGTTAGAAGAAAGAAGTTCATCGAGTTGGAAATCACATAGGAGACCTTCAGCAAGCCAAACGGGAGAACCATTACAAAAACCCAAAAGAGAGCAATTCAAAACCGAGATTCAATTCGAGACGAAAGAATGAGGTAACTCAAATTTACAATCTCTCACAACTTATGATATTAAATGTTTTTGGTGTTTGGATTTCGGTCATGTCGCTTGTGAGTGTTTGAACAAGCCGTTCATGAATTTGTGGTTGGTCTACGAGGAATTGAAGAGAAAGGGTGAGTCTTTACCATCACATGGAAATGATGATACTTGTAAAGCTTTTGATGACGAGAACACTCAAGAAAATTTGGAAATTGTTGATACGATAGTTGTGGAAGAGGTAAATGAGAGTCATGACCTCGAGTCCAAGGGGGAAGAAAAATGCAAACTCGTGCCACTAGTTAAAAGAAAAGAAGATTCGGATTCGAGGGCAAATCCTTTTAAAAAGGTTGAGGATGATACAAACCAACCATGCATCGAAGTTAATGCCGAGCTAATCGGAGTGCAAAGTCCAATTTTGCATGTTGATGAAGTTGGTTATGCAATACACGAAGATTATCTTGTTCCTATTTAGTGCCATGAATGTGTATCTTCCAGTTTAATTATTGATGGAGTTGGTTGTACTAATGTGACTAACTATACTTCGGTGACAAAGTTGAGTGTATTAGCTTTGGACTATTCTAGACAATATGAGCCACAATTGTTGAAGGGTGATCGTGAAAGATGGTTTCTATATGCTCCTTTTGATATTTGTCCGGATTCGGGGACGAATCCTTTCAAGGATGGGGAAAATTACGATCCTGACAAGCTCAAAGATGAAGAATTTGAAGAAACGAAAGCGTACGAGTTTGCAGAAGTTATTCAAGTTGGCCTTGAAGCATAAAGATTTGAATCAGACCTTTGAAGATTCCATAGTGTGGAATTGGAAGAAAATGAAAGAGGGAAATTCATTGGACAAGCCAAATCCATGCATCCCAAAATTCTCGCATGTTTCTGGTAGCTTTACCATTCGGAATATAACTCTCTCCGACATCCAGTGAAGGTTGCTAAGACACCTTCGGAAAGATAACTCAAAGATCTACAACTTTCATGTTTAGAGCTAAGAGTGATTCGAAGTGGAACAGTATCAAAATCGAGCTTGAAGTTTCTGCATGTATAAACCAAAATGTCAACGCGAGTTTAGAATGGTGCTCGAGAAGTCGACTTGAAGTAGTTATTTAATTTATTTTGAACGTTTTTAGTTATGATTTATTATGTTTTTATTAGTTTAGAGTTGTTTTATGGTTAGAATTAGCTTAATTATTAGTTTTCTTATTATAGTTTACGTATGAGTCTTTTTCCTAGTGAAAAAAAGAGTCTTTTTAGGACTTATAAATAGGTTGCCAATATGACTTATTATTATAGACGAATTGTGCATCGTATTTTGAGATTATTCTCTTTATCTCTTTAAGAACTTTTCGAACATATCAAAGGATTCCGTGCATTCATCCCGACTTATCAACCAATCTTTCACAATTGATTGTGGCGTCTTTCACAATTAATTAAGTATTTATATTTGTAGTATGTTTTGCGTACCTAAATACTTCCAGCGAAAATTAAAGCAACATGCATATTATTAATTCGCTAATTAAATCACATATCCTGCTCGCAGTAAATCACGAATCATGCATTGACAATTACACAACAACATTCATGAAAAACATACTACAAATATAAATATTTAATTTAATCATATTAAATTAACACCAATTAAAAACGGGTTCGAAAATTACCTCTTGAAGCGTGAGGCGAACTTTCGGATTGATGAAAAACTGCCACCGAAACAAATCTGTGCATATATATATATGCATATTACTGCTAGGAAAATTCTTTTGTCAGCTTTTGTCCAAAAATCGCCTCTTTTAGTGGAGTTTTAAACAACTTTTGTAAATTATAAAAAAAAATACATTATTTTTGTTAACCGTGTTTACACTGTTACACCATTTGTATAAATGACCCTTGTTGATACGATTTCTAATAAGGGGCTTACTATTCATAGTGCATTTTTTCCAATACAGTGTGTAATAATTCATTTGTCAGAAACCCTTTAACCTTTTTCAAAATCCTCTCAACCTCCAAATATATCGACTTTTGTAGATCGTGATTTCTTTTCGTAGAAATCAGTTAAAACCCAACAATTATCAAGATGGCCAACATCGATCCCGTAAATGAGGTAAAAAATTACGTTTTTGTCTGATTTGTTTCGATTTTCAGTCGTTTCGTGTAGAATATCACGAAATTATTCAAGTTGTTTCGTGGTGTTTTGTACGAAATTAACACCATATTCGTGTTTTCCAGTATTTTCGTATTAAACATTACGAAATTATAGCTATTATTTCGTGTAAAACAACACGAAACAGCAGTAAACTGTTTTGTTATGCGTTTTGTACATTACTACACGAAATGTATATACTTACTTCGTGTACTTTTACACGTAATCCCTAGTTATTTTTTTATTTTATTTTTTTGTGCAAGTATCTAACTTTTTTTTTTTTTTTTACGCAGCCATATGAAGACAATTTCTATTTTGATCCTTCGGTTTTGGAGCGAAACGAATATGAAGATTTCTCTCACTTCTTCCAAGTTGATATTGTGTTTGATAGTAGGGAAGAATTAATCAAGTGGGCCAAACTCCAAATCAACTGCAGTTAGTCATTGTCACCGTTTGATTTGTCAGTCTAGAAGGGAGAATGCACAATACTTGACGTGTGACAAATACGTACATGGCCGACAAATGAATATCGATGTGGAAGATCCTAGAAACACTGGAACATAAAAATGTGGTTGTCCGTTCAAATTGATTGGCAAAAAGTCAAGGTTTGATGAATTATGGCAGTTGACTGTCAGCGATGGCAGGCATACTCATCCTCCGGTTTTGTTTCCTCACGGACAAGGTACGACTAGTCGTATAACTCCACAACAGAAAGCAAGAATTAAAGAATTGAGAAATTCTCACGTGAAGCCAATGCTAATCATGGATAGATTAAGAAAAGATGATCCGAAGATACAAACCTCTATGAAGCATGTTTACAATGAGTTGGCCAAGATTAAATCTGAGGAAATGGAGGGCATGACTGTTATTCAGTTTATGATGCATAACTTTCAACAAGGCGAGTATCGATATTGGCATCGCGTCGATAGTGAAACGAGCAACACAATTACAGATGTTATGTTTGCATGTCCCGAATCTATTAAGTTACTACGGTTGTTCATGTATGTTATATTGATGGACTGCACATACAAAACCAATAAGTAAGTAAAAATTACGATTGTTTAAATTATGATTATTGTGTTTTAATGTATTGTATTGTTTAAATATGTAAAAAATGTTGGAAATCAGACACGTGTACGCAGCGGAAAACAAAATTTTTATGCGAATTTAAACAAATTTAAATCACATAATCACATGCCCGATAATTATACACAATTAATTGCGTACATTTGCGCTTCCAGCGAAATTAAAAACAACATACATGCGAATTATTTAATCGACAGTAAATCAATTAGCATGCTCGCATTAAATCAATTAACGTGCTCGCACTAAATCATGAATTTCATGTAATCACTTAAAACATACAAATTCATAAAACATAGTACGAAAACGATCATGCATAATTTAATCTAATTAAATTAATTTCGAACGAATAAGGATTCAAAAATTTACCTCTTGAAGCGTGAGGTAGGCGCACGAAACGAAGCAAGATTGCCACAGAAACCAATCCGTGCAATCAGGGAGCGGCGACAGCGAAGCGCGGCGGCGACTGCGTGAGGAATGGCGGCGCGTGAGGAACTCGCGCTGTCTTCGGGCGGCGCGTTGGAGCGCGTGTGTCGTTGGCTCGGAGCTGCTCCTCGATTCTTCGATTCTTCGATCTTCCTCCTCTTAGATTTCACCTCGTATACTTTGATCTACTAAAACGCGGCACTAGACACGCAATAGTTAGAATATACGGAAGAAACGAAAAGAGAAAAGAACTACCAAGACAATAAGCCAAGGGGAGGCCGATTCCGGCAACTTGATGGCGGCGGCGGCGGTGGTGGCCGCGGGAAAGATCGGCCGAGAGAGAGAGAGATGAGCGGCTAGGGTAAGCCCTCTAATTTCAACTCGGCACCCCCATAGAGCAAAAATATATCCTTAGTCCTTCCTAAGTACTTGAGGATATCCTTTACGGCCTTCCAGTGAGCTGGACCGAGTTTAGACTGATATCGGGTCTCGTACATAACATGTCATACATTATGTTTCCCATGGCAGAAGCATAAGGTGTCCTTTTCATCTCCTCGATTTCACTAGGTGTCTGAGTACACATAGATTTCGAGAGACGAACCCGCATGGGACATTGGCAAGAATCCCTTCTTGGATTCTTCCATGCTAAACCGTTTCATAACGGTGTCTATGTACAGGCTTTGGGATAAGCCAAGCATCTTTCTTGCTCTATCTCTATATTCCTAATACGTAAGATGCTTATCCCAAATCCTTCGTTGAGAAACGTGTGAACAACCATGCTTTCGTTTGTCGCAACTATTGGGTATCAGACACGTGTACGCAGCGGAAAACAAAAATTTTATGCGATTTAAACAAATTTAAATCATATAAACACATGCCCGATAATTGAAAACAATTAATTGCGTACCTTTGCGCTTCCAGCGAAATTAAAAACAACATACAAGCTTAATTAGTTAATCGAATTTAAATCAACTAGCATGCTCGCGTTTAAATCAAATAGTATGCTCGCAATAAATCATGAATTTCATGTAAACATACAAAACATACAAATTCATGAAACGAACTACTAAGACGAACATGCGTAATTTTAATCTAATTAAATCATTATCAAACGAATACCGGATTCAAAAATACCTCTTGAAGCGTGAGGTAGGCGCACTAAGCAAAGCTAGATTGCCACGGAAACCAATCCGTGCAATCCGGGGCAGCAACGGCGAAGCGGCAGCGGCGATGATCCGAGCTACGGCGGCGCATGTGATTCACGCGCTGTCTTCGGGCGGCGCGTGAAGGCGCGTGCGTCGTCGGCTCAAGGGGTGCTCCTCGATTCTTCGATCTTCCTCCTCTCGGATTTCACCTCGTATACTCCGATCTACTAAAACGTGGCACTAGACACGAAATAGTTAGAATAAAAGGAAAAAGATCTACCAATAGGATCGGCCAAGAGATGGCCGATTCCGGCGAGTTGGCGGCGGCGACGGCGGTGGTGGCCGCGTGAGAAGATGGCCGATTGAGAGAGCGGATAGGGTTAGGGTTTCGAGTTCTCTATCGTGTGTGCAAGACCTATAAATCAAGTATTTATAGTGTCTTGCATAAAAGCCCTAACGGGCTTAAGTTGGACCGGGCCCAACAACTTAAGTTCGTTAGTCTTTTATTCGCTCGTTTCTCTCAATTCAATGATCGGAAAATTGTAATGATTACATTTTCGGAATCATTATAATGTCCTCGTCGTTACGAGTGCCAACTCTCGATTTCCAACTTTCCAAAAGTGGAAACCCTAATTCAGTGCACTTTCTAAATTTGGAAACTTCCCGATTTAGAAAGTCCACTAAGATGTTCGCCTATTATTTTCCTTTTCTTATTCTCATTCATAATTCCAAATTACGAATGTTGGACCCAATCATATTGACTTCTAATCATGCAAAGATAAACATTTTTATCTCTGACCGTTTATTCAAAGATCTCATGTGCACGAGCAGTGTGACCCTCGATGGTTCTGGTGTAAGCTAGCCGTGGGCCCACAACCGTTTGTGGTCAAAACTCGTCCCTCAGAGTTACGATTAAGATGAAGCTCGTTTCACCTTAATCACCCAACGAATCAAGATTGGCGTCTGGCAACTACGCGTCATGATTCCCTAGATACAAATGAAGTGCTTGCAAGAACCTTTTGATATAGTTAGCATATAGTACGATCCCTTCGATTCATATGTCCCGATTGAACTAGAGGCATTGGTTCATCGAGACCTCCTTAGTAGTTCAATGAGTGTGCGATCGTTCTAAGTGTTGTAATCGTTACGTGCATGGTTTAGAGAATCGAATTCTCTAATCATCACTTAGTCAGCTCTGGCCAGAGACTTAGAGAGATTACAAACTATGAGAACACACAGGACATCCAAGACTATTCTAGCGATCGAATCCCTGACTACAATGCACAGACCTCCTACTAGATTTCGGACTGCATGAACACTGGCCCTTGGGATGGTCCTCGGTGGAACTCAAGGACAGGTCACGATACAGCTGGTCCTCTAGTGAAGTCACGGTGATGTCTAGGTCATAAGGACTAATGGTGTACAACTATACCATAGATATCTCTACTCGATTATTGAGAACCACTTAGAGATTTCTAGGGTGAGGGAGTTCAGTGAACTCGTCAACTTACGAGCACCCACTTATGCATGCCGATATCACAATACTGTTTACTGATGAGATGCAGTACACATACACTAAGTGCTAGTCTCTTACTGGGAAATGCCTATATCCTCATTGGTGGCGTAACCCTTCGACTAGGAACACGTTTAACAGTTATAATACTAAAGTAAATATCTCACGATCATAACGATCAATTACTCGTACTTGTAATTACTGTAAGGACTATATCTATGCTTGTGACAAAGGGACAAATATATAGAATGCCAAGGTATTTTATCATTAATACGAAAAAGGTTTGTTTATTACAATAATAAATGGAAAGACCACAGCCACAAGTTGGCTTGTTGGTAACCTATTCTAACAAAAACAACATTGTTGTAGGTATGGAATGCCTCTTTTAGAAATAATTGGGATAACTTCAGTTGGGAGGAATTTTACGACTGTTGTTGCATTTATGTCGCATGAAGATACAGACACCTACGAGTGAACATTGAATTGTTTGAAAGAGTTTCTAGATGGTGTCGAACCTGATGCGATCTTGACAGACAGGGAGCTGGGTCTTTTGAAAGAACTGCCAAATGTCTTCCCAGTTTCGTATAATATGTTGTGTATATTCCATATAAACAGAAATGTTGAGGCAAATGCGACGAAATTTATGGGAGGCAACAAAGACCAAGGTTTAATATTCCGACGTGTGTTGTGGGCTAAGCTGGTGAAATCAGAAACCGAAGAAGAGTATCATTACAATTACAATGAAATTGTTGGACGGTATGGAGGATATCCTAGACTGATACAGTATTTGAATGATACGTGGTTGATATACAAGGAGGAGTTTGTTCGAGCCTATACTCACAATGTGTATCATTTTGGCAACACGAGCACCAATAGGTATTACATGTTTTAGTTATTTAAATGATTAAAATATATTATATAAACATAATATTTATTTTGTAATTTGATTGTCGTTGTATACTTTGATTGTTGTTGTAATTGGATAGGGTGGAGAGTGCTTATTCTTCTGCGAAGGGTTGGTTAAATGCTTCGACCGGAGGTCTGGATAACGTGCAAGGCAAACTTCGGGACCAAATTTATATCCAAATTAGTCAGCTGAAGTGCGATTTTTCATTATCATCCCAGATAAGGAAGCATACTGCAGCATGGTTGTTTTTTCAGGGTTTGATTTGTTATGTTACGCATCTGGCATTAGAGAAATTGGATCAAGAGATGGAGTCCCCGACGATGCAAGATCCGAGTATTTGCACACACTATCTTTGGAATACTCATGGGCTCCCATGCGCGTGCAAAATTATGCAGAAAATGGAAGATAATGACACGTTCGTCATTTCAGACTTGCATCCATTCTGGAGTACCATGGCAGTTGAGCCTTCGGAGCTACCCGAGTATCAAGTAAACCGCGAGGAGATTGTGGATAGACAGATTGATGACCCTGAATTTCAATTTTAAGAAGATGAATTACACGAGTAAGATAAATCTCGTGGCCTCATTGTGTGGCATCGTTTATCCGTCTACGTCCCATCTGTCCGAGACATCATTTGTTAAGACCAAAGGACGACCAAAGAATAACTCGACAAAGAGAGACCCTTCCAGATGGCAGTATCATATGGATGAGGAGACAGTTAAGTCGTCTTGTGGTTCCAAGGGTCGCCAAACCTCATCTGGTGCAAAGATTCCTAAAGCAAAGGTTGAGAGAAGCACTGATGGAACGCCTCAATTGAAGATGAAAGGTCGTGGTTCTCGTATTCCCACACAAGAATCTGCTGCGCCTACAATACCTGCACATGAAGAAATCGACTTTTATTCTTTCGTGCCCAGATTTATGGTCCGTCTCATTCAAGATTATGTTAACGTGATGGCGGATGGCAACTGTGGGTACCGGTGCGTTGCTCAAGCCGTGTACGAGGATCAAGAAAGATGGCCGCAAGTGAGAGGGGAGTTGCTTATTGAGTTATACGAGCATGCTAATGTGTACACGACGATGTTTGGCAGTACCGGATACATTGAGGTCATACACAAGTGTGACTGGACCTCAGGGCCTTGTCCTCAAGCTTATTGGATGGACATGAATGAAATGGGATTGGACATTGCTACCAAATACAGTGCATTAGTGGTACTTTTGACCCAAGTAGGGAGTATGACTTACCTTCCTATGTTTGACAGTGGTCACTTATCATGTATGATTGTTGTGACATTGCACAACAATCATTTCATGTTTGTTAATTTGGTCGTGAATAGTTCTCTACCACCAATCCATCCGGCATGGGTAGATCATAGAGCTAAAAACCTGAGGCACTTACTCAAAATGTTCAAACCCCGACTACTCTTGTACGAACAATTAAAGTCTGGTCGGTAGTTCAATTTGTAGTTGTATTTGAATTCTAGTTCAATTTATATTTGTATTTGTATTTGAATTTTTATGTCAATTTGTTTTTTTTTTAACTTCAGTTTAAGAATATTTATGTTAATGTATTTTATTTATTTGAGTGTCTAAAATAAATTGGTTAAATTAAAAAAACAAATCAATTAGTAATTTCGTACTACATTTCACGAAACATTACCTTATATTTCGTGGAAAAATCCACGAAATGTAATGTGTAATTTCGTGTTTTTTGTCACTGAGAATGTTTTCAATCCAACAGTTTCGTCCTTCATGTTCTACAACAATAAACACTTATATTTCGTGTAAAAATACACGAAATTATTGAGTGAATTTCGTAATATAACACACGAAAGAGCGGACGAATTTATTTCAGTTTCTAATAATAATGAGTTTTGCAAAGACGGTTGAACTTTGGTAGTCTACAAGTAGAGGTGATCTGACCTTTCCTCCCAGTTCCCAATGCACAAACAAGCCAGCCATTGATATGAGATGGGAAGCTACTCCCTCTGTCCCATATTATATGTCTTTTTAGAGAGTTTTTTTTGTCCCAAATTATTTGTCATTTTAGATTTTCAATGCATCATTAATTGCATTATTTTCAATTTTACCCTTTATCACTCCTAATTTGTTAGTTGTAAAATAATTAATGTCAAGGATATATTAGTATTTTCTTATGCTTTTCACTATAATCTATACACATTTATTGATTTTCTTAATATGTGCGTAACAACCCAAAACGTCATTTAAATTGGGACGGAGGGAGTATATGACTATTAAAGTTCCCAATGACAAAAACAAAAAAAAAAAAAACAAAAAAAAAAAAAATAGAAGTCTCCTGCAATACTCCAAACTTTCCATCCTCTTCAAATTCACATTTGGGGAATTAGGTTTCTGGTTTTGTATTCACATTTCGCTCTTTCCAAAGGTTTGTTTCTCCGCGGCGCCGCCGTGGCTTTGTGGTACCAAACATTCTTTAATTTCTATTTAATTTTGAGCAGGTAAATTTCAAATTTTTTCTTGATAATTTTGTGTGTGTTTTTATTTTAGTGTAAACCAAACGAAAAGAATGTCAGATGGTAAAGAAGCCAAGTTCTGTTTGAAAGTGATGATAAATGAAGAGAAAACCAAAGTACTTTTCGCCGAGGTCGAAAGTGATTTCGCCGACGTTTTGTTGAGCTTCCTGACTCTACCACTGGGTGCAATTGTCAGAGTTCTGAAGAAGCACTACGCAGCAGAACCTCAGTTTGGATTCTTAACGAAATTGTACAATCGCTTAGAGCAACTCAGCAGCGACAATTTCTGTACGGATGGTGGTAAGCAGATGCTTCTGAATCCGAGAATAACCTCCTTCGAATTCGAATCCCAGTCTCGTAAACGCAAACTCGACATCTCTGGTACTGATCAGCCAATCAAATACTTCAGATGCGCAGACACGGATTGTACGAGACACAGATTTCCAAATGTAAGCATGTACTACGATACTATGAAATGCGATTGTGGGAAACTGTTAAGCAGACCGATGAGTCATGTAGTAGTAGAAACCGACGATTGCGCCGGTGGTGGTGGTGGTGGTGGTGGTGGTGGTGGTGGTGGTGGTGGTGGTGGTGGTGGAGTTTTTACAGAAAAACAAGTTTCTTTTCTAGTAACAGATGATCTGCTCATGGCTCCCAATGTGCCTGGATCCGTCATACAAACCCTCGTAAATCTTGGCATTACAATCTCAAAAGGGGCCGAGCTAAGGACCGTGACTGTGGGGTTCAATGAGGTATTTGTTTCATTTAGGGTTAAATGCAGAAACCCCCGTATAGTTACATTTTTTCCAAAATGTGACAAAAATACCTCTGCTAAAATTATATATATAAGTAAATTTCTACGAGTTTGTTAGGTTCATCATTAAACGGCGGCGAAAATTCAAAGTTCGAGTGGTGCAATAGAACTAAAAATTCTAATTTTGCATAATTATTGCATGTAAAATTGAAAATGTCAACTTATAGGACTACACCCCTAAAGAGACCAACATATAGGACCAAAATTACAATTTTCCCTTATATTTTTTTCTCCCAAAACTTTTAATTGCTTAGATTTTTTTAATTTTCTGAATAAAACATTTTATTTTTGTCATTTTGAGTTTCTTCATTTGTTTTTCTTCAATGTCTTCGAGTAGTTCAAACATTCTAAGATTACAAATATTTTTACAATCCTATCATGGTTGAGAATTTGAACTACCACAAGATATTTAAGAAAAAAAATGAAAAAATTCAAAATGACAAAAATAAAATGTTTTATTCAAAAAAAAAAAATTATATATATATATATATATATATATATATATATATATATATATATATATATATATATATATATATATATATATATATATATATATATATATATATATATATATAAGCAATTAGATGTTTTTGAGAAAAAAATAAAAATACCAAAATTTCCCAAGTAAAAGTGACTGAAAATGTTAAAAAATATAGTGTAAAATGGCTCAAACAGACGGATATATTTATAGGCTTTAACAGTGGTATTTTTGTCCGATTTTGGAAATAAATGTAACAGTAGAGAGGTTTTTGTATTTATGTGTAGTAACAGGGGTGTTTCTGTATGTTAACCCGTTTTATTTATTATGTTTCTTCATAT
>NW_012192880.1:433888-446204 GCF_000504015.1 Erythranthe guttata
CAAACCACTTGGTGTATTTACAATAATAACAAAACCCGGCTACAAACACAAGCATTGATATCATTCGCCCTCTGCGACCACCGATGGAAAGAGCTTAATCGGAGCTTCTAAAGCGGCAACTTCACCACCCTTCAACTCCAGTTGCTTATTCAAATATTCATGTATGAAATCTCGCACCGTAATGCACCCTCTTTCGGCCGGTAGCCGGAGTGGACGAGATGGCAAGTTCGGTTAGATCGTCCACCTTCGCATTACACTGAAGTAGCTCACGACTCACTATGATCGCACCTGGTCTGTGGTTGTTGAATCTCCCATACCAGTGAACCTTGTATTCCTGCTCACGCAGAACTGCAAAAATCAGAACATGAAAATACAGAAATCGTGGCCTTCTCTCTGCCTGATGTAAGATCTGGCGAAATATATATTCCCCAATGTTGAAATCCAATTCCCGACCCACGGAGAATAGTAACTCCGCCTTACCCAGTGACACGTCATTATTGTCACTAGTCGGGTACCAATTGGATGAGCCAATCTCGTGCAGAAGCCAATATTTCTTTGCCAGGTGGTCCCGCAAACCCTAGACTCCGGCCAATGTTCTATTCTGTCTCCAGTTAGCTCTCTCGCAATCTCCTCAGCTGAAGCCCCAGATGTCACCCCTCCGACGTCCTTGGTGCCCAAAACCTGATTCAACCTAGTCGAGTTGAACTAAAAAACCTCCCCGTGGACATACACTTGCCCAAAAGTATGTGGATCCACTTACCCCAGCCATTTTCTCCAAGTTCGCATTAAAGTCACGCACAACCCCTTCCTCAAAAGCTATTCTGGCCGGATTATCCGACAACACTACGGTCCCCATGAAATGGCTCCCTTCCAAGAGATAAGTGACACCCCAACGGGTCAAACTCCCGTGAACCGGCCTCTCAACCATAAACTTCAACCCCTCCAACTGTTCTCTCAACCTCGTTGTCCTGTCATTGTAAAAGAAGTAATCCCTAGCAACCAGTTTGTCGTAACCCATCTCAAACAACCCGTCGTCGGTTGATCTGCAAACCGATCTCTGTCTTTTACGCGAGCAAGACATTATGTAAGTTAGGGTTGAGGAGGGAGGGAGATATAATTGAAGATGAGAAGATTACTGAATATTTTCAGGCTGATTCTCACACTACGGCCTGATGTGGATGGTGCGGTTAAAAGAGGGTTAGCTGAAACCCAAGCGTCTTGAGGATATTTGCACGACAACCGAGGGTTAGATGAAACCCAAGCGTCTTGAGGATATTCGCACGACAACTGAGGTTGTGGGTAAAATTTTAATATTAGATGTTAAAATTATGTCCAAAAACAAATATTTAATTAATATAAACTTATTAGATTAGAACATATTATTATATTACGGTGTGAATAACTTCATTACGCAAGATGTTTTTTTTATATATTTCAAATGGTTAAATATCAATATTCGACATTCACAATACATCAACAAATAAACATATTATAAAGGCAAAAAACTACTTATCATTTATATTAAATTATAAATCAAACTTTTTAGTATACATACTGCATTACAAATGAAAAAAGTAAATTCCACAAAAAAAAAAAAAAAAAATAGAACCCTTTCAAGTGTAGATTTATGAATGTAATTAAAATTCAATTAATTGAATACAAACATTTCAAGTGTGTTTTGTACCTATCGAAATAAAAAGCACAGATCTATACAGAAATGTCATAATCGAATTCAACCAGTTTGTTTGGATTCCAAAGAAAAGTAAATTGGAATCCTAACAATTCAAGTGTGTTTTCTACCTGCATATACCAACCAAAAGCACAATACTATACTGAAATGTCATAATTGAATCCAACCAGTTTGTTTGGATTCCAATGAAAAGGAAATTGGAATCCAAACGATTCAACTGTGTTTTCTACCTGCATATCCGACCCAAAGTCCATCACACCAAAAAAATATTCATCTTGTTCAGTTGAAATAAAAATAATAAACCAAATTTTACATATTGTTTTCAAAAAAATAAAATAAACTGCAAAATTAAAAACATTGTTTGGAAAAAAAAATAAACTGGAAAATTAAAAATATTGTTTGATAATCGCTAATTAATAATAAGAACAAACTTGACTTTCTTTAGATAATCATGGATAAGAGGCATCATCGGGCTGCCTGGGCATCTGTTCTGCAACAGTGTCGAAGAAACTGCAGACCTGAGCTTCAAAGGTGGAAACTTCACCATGTATCACGTTCAACTGGTTCTCTACAATTGAACGGAATAGATCCAGCTCTGGGGTGACTTTGATTGGAAGCGGATCCAATGTATTCAAGTCGGCAGATTTGGGCGCCCTGTAACCCTGCTCATAAAGTAAAGCAAAGATTAGAATAGGAAATGATAAAACAACAGGTACATGCTCAACCTCCTCCAATATACGGCGAAAAATAAATTCGCCTAGATCAAAGTCCAAACCCCGTCCAACAATGTACAACACGACAACCTGCTCAACTAAGATATCATCCGATTTATTGGTTGGGAACCAATTGGAACACCCAATCTCGTGAAGAACAGCATACATCCTCGTCAGATGACAACGCCGAAGACCAATAACAGGCCAGACCAGCAGCTTACCTCCGCTCATTGCCAAGCCTTGTTGGCAACCTTCCCATGTTCCTTGTGCCTAGGATTTCGTTGAGCTTGGTAGGGCTGAAATCGTACATAGCCCCACGGATACACTTTGCAATAACCTGCAGAATCATCATCTCCGGCACTCGTCTCCAGATTAGCGTAGAATTCGCGCACAACAGTATTCTCAACCATAAGGCGTTGAGGTTTACTGGCAAGCTTGACTGTACCCAACAACCGTCTATCCCTTAGGAGTTGCTTCACACCCTAGTTTGTGAAGCTTGCTTCATCAATAGGCCTCTCAAGCAAGAATTTGACACCAACCATTTCTTCGCCCAACGCCCTCACCTGTGATGTGTAGTATCTGAACTCGTTAGCCAAAGTACTCATGTCTGCCACATCGAAGATTGGATCTAAGTCCGAGTCCGATCCCGCCGTCTCCTTGCCCTTTCCGCTGTCACGCCTCTTGTAGGTTCCGGAACACTCTGTAACTGCGTCTCGTTTACGCGCGTTCGTCATACTATCGAGTTTTTTGAGAAGAGAATAATTGTTTTTACTAAGAGAAAGGTTTATGTGAAATTTAATGTGGAAAAAGGATGAAGAACCGAAGAATGTGAGACAAGATTTGATTTGTTGAAGACGATAGGGATAGATAGGGTTAGGGTTAGGGTTTTGTTTAGGATTAAGGCATTTGAAGCGCCTCATAGTGAAAAGGCACGTTCGCACGTATCCCGAAGCGGTTTCAAATTGTATCCCCACATTCATACGGCAGATTCGTCTAGATACCCGAGATTACTAAAAATATATAAATGAGTTAATGAATATTTATTATTTGATATTTCATATTTTAGTCTTATACCTAAATAAATTTATTTGTTCCAACCATGGATGTCAATTAGTTGGTATTTAAAAATAAGTAATGTGATTAACATAATATTTTAATATTCATTAACAATTGTAAGTATTCTAAATTAAAACTCCAAACTACAAGCTCATTTGATAACTCCATTGGAGTAGAGTTTTTCCTATCTCCAATTATCAAAACTAAGTATTACAAATAAATAATTTACAAAATAACAAAAATATTACAAAATTTTTCACTGATTATACTCTGTAGGGATCATCATAATAAACCATAATATATACGGGATCATTCCAAACAATATGGAAGTAATTTACATGCAGATTACAAACAACATGAAATGGAGTCCAACCAACGAACTCAATAATTACCTGCAAAGCATTTCAGTTATGACAAAAAAAAATGTGGATTATGTACCTGTAAAACAAAGGTCAACTGCCGCACACAATATGAACATAATATGCACACAATATCATCCAAAATCAAAATAAAATTTAAATATTCAAACATAAAACAAAAAAAAGACAAAAAAAAAACGAGCAGTAATTTAAAATTGTTTAAAATACAGACCAAATAAAAAAAATTGTTTTTAAATTAATGGGGGTGGGAAGATGGCTGTCCGGGGGCTTCGGGGAGAGAATCCAACAACGACTGCAAATAGGCGATCTACTGGCGCCTTAAATCCTGCTGCCTTAAGATATGTGCACGGAATGTACCGAACAACAACAGATAAGCATCATTGGACGCCATTGTCGGAATAGGCGGAAGGGTTGGATGTATAGGCAGATCGTCAACCCTATATATCGCTCTCCAAGAGATCTTGGCCGATTGTTAGAGGCTCCGTTGGAAAGTTCCAAACGGACCCAGCCAACGAAGGTTTGTAACCCTGCTCACATAACAACACAAAAATAAGAATGGGAAACGTTATTGTGAGTGGGTTTACATCAGCGTTTCACATGATGTGGCGAAAAATGAATTCGCCCAAGTTGAACACAACCCCCCGGCCGAGATAGTACAAGAACTCCGCCTCCTCCTCGGTCACGAACTCCTTGTCGAAGCTCGGAAACCAGTTAAAACAGCCAACTTGGTGTAGGAGATAGTATTTCCTTGTCAGGTACGTGCTCCGCATACCAACCCCATGTGGCCATTCACTTGCTCTCCCACCGGTGAGCTCCATGGCCAACTCCTCGTACGATGCACCAGACTGTTTGCCCTCATATGCCCTCCCCCAATAACCGGTTTATCTTCCCCGGTGTGAACTCATACCACCGCGACCGGACGTACACACGCCCGAAAACCGGAGATCCAACCTCGAAAGTTGTCATTTCAAGATTGGCGTAGAATTCGAGGATAACATCTTTCTCAAACCTCCGGTTTCGGGGATGTTCTACCATCTCAGCGTGAGTTAGAAACGCCCCCCCCGGCAGTGACTCAACCCCATATTTCTCAAAGGTGGTCGATCAATATCTTTGGTGAAGGTTATCGATGGTGTGGCGACAATGCTAACATTAGACATGATTGATGAAGATATTGATCGACCACGTTAGTATATGGCTGATACATTTTCGGTACGTTTGATTTCACCTACACAATCTGCGTTATTATCTGCTTTTGATATCAACTACATCATTACATGTTATTATTAATAATAACATGATTACTTGGTACAAGAAATGTTGACGGGTGATTGCACGCTGGAAATTGATAACATCCTTGGGCACTTTTTTAAACCTAAACTAATTCAAGGCTATGCTAGTTCAATGTCTACTGTAAAGGATATCTACATCCCAATTAATGACAACCTACAACACTGGTTTTGTGTGATATTAGATCTTACAACCAATATGGTATTGATTTGCGATTCTCTACCCACCTGCGATCTTCGGAGACAAATTGTCACCAGATTGGTAATAAGTACTAACCACAAGACACTGTCTGCGGTATTATTACGATGAATACAAATGTAGTATAATTAATTGCGTATTAAATAATGCAACTCAAAAGACTGGATCTTGTGTTGCTCAAATGGGATTATAAGGAGTGCAAGCGAAGATTTAATTTAAATAACCTCAGCTACAAAAACGCCGACTGGGTACCCCTCCAACCAAATGGGTAACTTAAATCTCACTTTTCTCCTTCACGTTTGTGATATTCAATGTCATTATAATAAATTCATACATACAGGTATGATCGTGGATTGTACGTGTGCTTGATAATGATGAATGGAAACAAATTCAATACACCAATCAGTAATGTGAGCAAAAAAAATATATGCCTCATACTTTAACCATACATTTAATTTGTTCAGAATATATATTTCAGCATTAGTAAACTAAATTTTGTTTCTTTATAGGGGGATTCAGCATTAGTAAGAAGATCTCTGGCTTTGACTATGGCACGAAATAAACATCAGAGCATGGATTATGTTACGGAATTCCTAGTCAACGTCTATGGTTGTCGAGGCAATACGAAGGAAGCTTATGATTTATATAGTACTACGATGACTTTGTAAACCAAATTTTGTAATGGCCGGGGATAATTGTGTACATGTAAATTCTTTTGGTAGATTTTTTAACTCATGGGCTTTTTCAGACCCAATTTTTGTAGCTGGATTGGGTTTGACCCAATTATTTATTTTTATTTTTATTGGCCACTTGTTCTGTTTTATGCATCTAAAAATAAACAATGACTCCAAATTTAATAGGATGATTTGCTATAATGCAGTTGCTGGTTCCTGGAGATGCACGTGTTGCTGTCCATAATGCCGTTGGAGATTATTGCTGATAAAAGGACGATTTGCACTTCTCTCCCTCTCACTCCCTTCCCTTTTGCTCTAATTTCTCCCCTTTTCCCCTAATTTTGTCAAATTCATTGGGAACACACAAATTCCTGCAAGTCAATGTCCTCGAGATCGTACTCATCTAACAACACGACGAGGAGGAGGAACCATGCTTCCAAGTCACACTTGGATTTGAGGTATGCCATGCCTCCACTATGCAGATGCAAATTGAAATTATGTATAAAGGTGGTTCAATTTAATCCAGACACAAAGGGTAAATTGTACTATTCCTGTCAAGAATGCAATTTCTTTCGCTGGTGTCATCCACAACGAGCGATTGAGGTACCACTTCGAATGCATACGCAAGATTTTCCAGATGAAATGGAAGTGGCAGCTGAAATTTTGCCAACAACATCAAGGTCTACAAGGGAAGATGGAAGAGATGGAGTTGAAAACCTTTTGCATATTTCATGGATTATAATTGCATCATTGTTTATCATCGTGGTGGTTATGTTATTGAAACTCTAAAAAAATTGTTGATTGGCTTATTGTGTATCAATGATGTAATGGATGAACCTTCTGAAATGTTGTAAATTACATTTAACAGTGATGAATTAAACGAATAGCGAAAACTTCAAAATATATATATTTTAACATTTCACAACTAAACGAAACTTAACAAATTAATTTAAGTTACAAATAAAATTAAACCTTAGATTCGCCGCTACCCACCCCTACACCGTGAACCTGCAATGGATTCCATCTCCAGAGCAGTGCTCCTACCTCCGCCAGTCGCCGCTCACAATTCAACAATTAACCTGGGACCCAACCTCAAAGGAGATTGTGGGTGTGATTTCAGAAAAAATAAGGGGGAAAGAAAAAGGGAATTTTTTTTAAAAATTAGCTCAATTTTGGGGTTGCGGATTTAATCGATATTTTCGCCATAGATGAATTCATGTGCAACCAACTGTCATGAATTATTTGCAGCGATTATTGAGGGGTAAATCAAACTATTCCATTTTAGTCTATTTTATTTTAATGTAATAAATAATTTTAAGTGGGAAGGATATATGCGTAATTATATTGCTCAAATTATTATTTTAATCATTTTGCTAGGAAACCCAAAATCACTTTTTCATTCAACGGTTCAGATCAAATCTATTTAAAATGAATGGTCATTTAGCGGGTATCGGACTCAGATAGGATTTGAGGTATCGAACGCTAGAAAGGCCCTAGTTAGTGTAGAGTTTATTGCAACAGTACCCTTGTGTTATATCGAATTACTAAAAAACTATCGCGTGTCATTTTATTGGCAAAAAGCCCCCTATGATTTCAATTTGTATTTAGCAATCAGTAACATGTTTAGGTGGTTGTGTGCTAAAAAAATTGAATCACAGGGTTGGTTTTGTCAATAAATTAATATGAGGTACTTTGCAGCAATCTTATTGACGACAAGAGCAACTTGAATTCATTTTTTTTAAATATTTGCCTGCACACGAGGAAATATGGCGGGGAGCCGGCACGTAAAGGTGGTTGTTGCGTAAATTTTTCAATTTTGGATGGTCCGCCGTATTTAGAGGGTCCATGCGAGGGAGGGCCGGAAAATCTGGAGTTTATGCGTTGGTTCAAGTCGCATATAGCAATATATGTTTGGGATGGACATGTAAATTTTTTTTTAATACGTGTTTTATATATTTTTTTATAATTTGTGTTTTCTCTATCTAATATATGCAATTAATTAGGAACGTTGTGCTACAGGAGGGGTCGAGTCGAGAAATAGAGCCCTGGAAACCTACCTCGGCCCGCACAATGACACGATGATTAGCAAGTTGGAGGCAACTGAGCTTTACCACTTACGACACGGTTGGCTCCCCAATATGAATCAACAACTAATGTTAGCGTTCGTCGAGAGGTGGCAGCCGGAGACGAACAACTTCCACATGCCGTGGAGAGAGATGACGATCACGCTCCACGACGTTGCTTTCATCATGGGGTTGCGAGTGGACGGACCGTTAGTGGCAGAAGTTTCCCAATCATTAGAGTGTTCAAAAAGTCTTGCATCTCTGTTGGGGATCAGGGTGATGACTGCGACTGCGGTTGACATGTTTTGAAATAAGAAATTAATTGGACAAAGGTGCAAGAGCTCTTGAGCAAGCCATCTGCTACGGACAAGAAGAAAATGCAAGGATATCTGATATTACTATTGGGGTTGGTTTTGTTTCTAGACAAAACATCTCCAATGATGAAGCCATGGTGGATACATTATACGAATGATATTGACGGAGTCGGTCAGTATTCATGGGCTGCGGCTTGCTTAGAAAACATGTACTGACAATTGGGTATTGCTACTCGCGCTGGGATGAACGAACTTTGTGGCTGCCTGATTCTCCTTCTGGTAATTATATTACTATTTTCTAACTTTTTGTTTATTTATGTATTTTTTGTACAATATTTGGTAGTAATTTTATTTTAATTATTCTTCCGTTTTATTCTGACTTTTGCGTGTCTAGTGCCACGTATCAGCTGATCGAATACGGTATACGAGGTGAAATCCGAGAGGAGAAACACAAAGGCGTCGATCTGCCGAAACCCGTCGTCGATCCGCCGCAACACGCGCCCTCACGCGCCGCCCGAAGACCGCGTGTTAATCTCACGCGGCGCAACTGATCCGCGCATCCTCAGCCGTTGCTTCGCCGCTGCTTTTCCCGACTGCACCGATTGGTTTCCACAGCAGTTTGCATCACTCCGAAAGTTCGTCTCAAGCTTCGAGAGGTAATTTTCAGATCCGTTTTAAATTAGGTTTTAATTTAATTAGATTAAATTAATCGTTGATATTCGCAGTATGTTTTTCGATAATACTATACGTGATTGTTTATGTATGAATTCATGATTTACTGCGAGCATGCTTCGGGATTTGATTATAGAATTAATTATATGCATGTTGCAAATTTAAATTTCGTTGGAAACATCAAGGTATGCAATTAATTGTTATTATCGAGTACGTGATTATAGGATCAAACTTGTTTTTCATATAAAATTTTTATTTTCCGCTGCGTATACGTGCCTGATCCCGCAATGTTTCAATAGTGAAGTTCTTTCCCACCGGAGTAACCCCAATAATTTTCAAAAGAGGCATTTCATATCTAAATGAAGGTAATTATAATTTTATCAACTCGTAAATATAATATAATAAATTGAAATTCGCATTTAAATAAATATTACCTGTTAGTCTTGTAAGTGCAATCCAACAGTATAACGTAGGGAAATAATTGCAGCAGGTTGATTGAATGGGGTGAACGAACATAACGACTTGCATTGTATCGCCAGCTGAGTTTGTTCTATGCCATTTGATATATCCACTTTCACTAAGTTTGTGCCACAGATGTTGCACAACTGTTTTTCCTTTCATTTCCTCTCGTCTATTTTTTGTAGATTCATTGTACACATCCTGCAAAGACACAGACGTATTCGGATTAGTCTGTCTCAAGTGATCCAAAATTTTCTTCGGTTTCACGTGACTGTTTTTCAGTAAGTTTGTAACTTCTTGTTGCTCTTGAGTCAAGCGACTTAACGAACGTATTCCTTGTGGATATTTATGAGGATTATGATTATGGTTGCCTTTTTTTATGGTAAGACGCTATAATCCATCACGACCCTCTTTACCACATAGCGCAAAAGGACACATGCACTTCATTGAACCAGACTTCCGACTTGTTACGACACCGACATTTTTTCCTCGTCCTTTATAGGCTCTTTTACACGTCAGGTATTATCTGCCTTCGTGGAAAGACTGACGTCTAATTTCATGACCACGAGTGACGGCCATGTTCATCGCCCACTCAACCAGTGCATCTTTACTCTCAAATGTAGTAGAGATTATGAAAAATTTACTGAAATCATGTAACTCAGATGTTTCCGCATCTTCATCAATATTTATGTATACTTCCTATTTTCAAATAAATAAAGTAAGCAAAATATATACTATTAAAAAAGAATTAAAATAGTGCTCGCGTTATTTTACGCGGGCACCGACTCAGGTCTCGCGTATATTCACACGACCACTGAGAAGGTGCTTGCGCAATTTAACAGGAACAAATATATATATATATATATATATCTATATCTCTATATAGAGTTTATGAGGAAATTTCTATAATCTTTTAAATCTGGTGTTTTCGAGTCTTGATCTTTTTTTCAGTGTAGTACAGGTTTTCAAATATATATATTTAGCTAGATATATATTTTTATATATATATATATATATAGCTAGATATATATTTATATATCTATATATATATATTTGTATATATATATATATATATATATATATGTATATGTCTATATATATATATATATATATGTATATATATATATATATATATATATATATATATATATATATATATATATATATATATATATATATATATATATATATATATATATATTCATCTCCTCGTGTGATTTTGCGCGACCACATGTCACGTGGTCACGCAAAATCACACGACCACAAGGAAAAAAAAAATCTTCAAGTACTCGTATATCACACGAGTACTTGAAGATTCGAAAAAAAACAAAAACATTACCTCCGGGTCTATATTCGTTGGATCTATTTCATAAATTGTTGAATATCTAATTTTTGTTGAATTGAATGTTCAAATTCAATTTCTAAAAGATTATAGGATTTTATAAAAAAAATGTAAAATGGTAAAAACTTAGAGTAAAAAGGTAAAAATTATGGTACAATAATGCATGTACACCAAAATGGCGCATGCGGATATAACCACCCTTAGAATAAATATTGAAAATAATCAAATATTAGAACTACTAAACATCATTTTTATCTTTTACTTTTTAGTTGATGTTCACAAATACGCCCTTGTCTAATGCTAACACAAATTCTATCAAAGTGCATTTGAATTTGAATATAAGATTCGGTCCAAATAATTTAAGTGAATTCACCAATATCACTCAAAACATAACTCAAAATAACCATTTCGAGGGAAGTAGGAAAGTTTAACTTATCCTAAAATGTGAGATTTTTGCTTGAATGATATTGATAAAAAAAAAAAATCTTAATATAAAAGTGCAATACAAAATTTACAATTTACAAGAGACAAAATAAAAGAACAAAACAAATGATTAAATAATTTCAAATGCCAACACTACCCACAGTCTCGCGCAAACGAAGTCAAGCCGCCAGTACGTCATCATTGGCTACCATCCCTCTTAATTTTGAAAAACCCAGCCCCACCAAACTCCACGCGCTGCTTTTCACACGCGCCGCCACAAATCATCAGATCCCACTGCCAAACATCTGGAAAATTCGAACATAAATCGGAAAATTCAAAATAGCAACGCACGCAATTCGGCGCGTGCGTAACAACCAACTATCATATGGTGCAGCCGCAGAAGACGAAGAAGAAGCAGAGGAAGGACACAAGCGCGACGGACTCCACGGCGGAGACGACGGACCAGATGACGTCATCAACCTCCGGAAGACGCAGGTGTGGGGCCCACCTCCCGGGGTCGAGGGTGCTGCTCCAGCTCCAGATCGGCGGGGGCGTCAAGTAGGAAACAAAGAGAGGCGGCCACCGGAAAAGAGACGCCGAGAGAGAGATGCTGGCCTCCAGCCACCGGAAAGCTGAGGTCCACTGCGCCATAAATATCTGAACTCAGGTTCCGTATGGCGTATGATAGCAGAATATATATTACTAATGGATGTGCTTTGAGTTTGGGGAGAACAAAATAATTATAAAGGGAGTGTTGGATTAATCCTGACCGTTGATTGTTTTTTTTGCACGGTGAAGAGAGATCCCGCATTTAGGCACGCCTCGTTGCAGTCTTGTCTGTTTTCCTTTGGTTTTCATTTTTTTTTTCTTTTTTTTTTTTATTTTTTTTTATAGCTTTTTTGGATTAAGTTTTGGGAAATAAAATGAGCAACTTGTAGAAATCTTGATTTTTGTTTCAATTTTAGGGTAAATTACACACACCCCCCTGAGGTAAGCTTAAATAACTGTAGAGGTCCCTTTGGTATTGATAATTACACTTAGCCCC
>NW_012192880.1:449458-460878 GCF_000504015.1 Erythranthe guttata
GGACAACAAAGAGTTATGGGGTAACTTGGCTCCCCGAACATTCCCGAATATTTCTTAAATCACCCATAGCTCTTTGTTGTCTCCACCACTTTCTGAAACCAATAGTTCGTTAGAACCCTATCGGAATAACGTATCCAATTCATTATTCCATTAGAGTTTCTGACTACGTTTCAGGGGGCTGAGTGTAATTATCGATACCACAGGGACCTTACAGTTATTTAAGCTTATCTCAGGGGGGTGTGTGTAATTTACCCTTAATTTTAATATTAAAAAATGATATGAAAATCCTTTACTTTTTGCCCGACGTGTAGGTTTATTTTGATGAGGAACGTGTGATTATCTAAAAAAAATCAGTCAAATTGTTGATTTTGAATTGTTCGTTACCATGAAATATAATATAATCGGTGGGATATATAGGTAATGTTTGAATCTGTTTTCGTTTCACTTTTATTCTTTTGCCCGGAAACGGATTTGTGTTCATTTTAGCTTTTCAAAAAAGAAAAATTCAAAAAACATCTAAAGTTTCATTCTCTTCATACACGATTTGTTTGCTACAGCCTACAGTACCAAAAACTGGCTGCTACAGTAAAAAATGTTATCGCTAAAAAACAAGCAAACACCCATTTATTTTTCAAATTCTTCTTCTAAGATACATTTTTTAAGCAATTTTGAGCATGATTTCTTGCTACAATGTATTTTGTCTAGGGTCTATTAGATATAACCCCCTTAAACATTCAAATAATAGGGGTAGACCCAAATTTAAATTTGCCATTTTGATAAAAGCCCAAGATTTTCGTAATTACATAATTACCCTCAATCAAATCCCACAAATCCCGTTACTTTACATTTTTTAAATTAATAGACTATCTCATATCTTTTAATAGACTATCCCATGTATCTAATTCGACTATGGGTTTAATTAATTGACTATTGGAAAAATAATAATATATATGGAAACTGAATAATATGTTTGTTTGAAATACTAATCAATTAGGGTAATTTTCCTTATTATATGAAAACGATTAGGGTAAATAATAATATATATGAAGAAATAATAATATATATGGAAAGTGAACAATATGTTTGTTATACTAATCAATTAGGGTAATTTTCCTTATATGACTATCTTCTTGATCTAATTCGACTATGGATCTCGTTAATAGACTATGGATCCCGTATTATTCAATCACATAGTATATTAATAATTTCAATATAGTACATTAATCTGCTATGATAGTATATTACGGTTATAGTATTGATATGAAATTGTGTTACAAACAATATACCACTGAAATGACAAGAACATTGAGAACAACACCAACGTAAAGTATTCCACATAACCAATAAAATAGTACATTAATAATCTCATAATTTCAATCTAGGGTTTTGATAAAATACATAAAACACATCATAACACAATAAAACCAATATGTCGAGTTAAAAAACTCTAGTACATTAATAATCTCATAATAGTATAATAAAATGATAATGGTAGTATCATATGGTATTCATAATATTATACTACTGTATTACAACGGTTTAACACTTAACCGAAGTTACCGAGCCATTACATCGACACCTCTTTATAGCAACCAACCCAGCAAACCTCAACAAAATCCGTACGAAATTCGCCATCGAAAAAACCTAAAATCATGAAACAAAATTAAAAATGCAGAATACTAAAAAATAATTAAATAGACTGCAAATACATTTGAATGATAATACATTAATATCATCAAAAATAAACTTAAAATGCAAAATTCATACGCTAAATTAAAAAAGACTACGAATTATATTTTAATGTACTACCCAACACACTTAAATCGGCTGTTATAAACAAATAAACCAACTATCGATCGGGATAAAAACATGAACTCGACCAAAGCGGACAATTATTCCGATTATTGCATAAACCAACTACGAAGCTCATATAAAACAACTCTGGTCCGATCTGCGTGAACCATCCTCTTCTAACTCTGTCAATCCTCTTCCAAACAAACATCATCGGCAAAAAAAAACGATATATATATGACAGAATAATTTTGTTAAAAAACGTTCTACTTAATAGAATCAAGTATCAACACAACTCTTAAAAATTTATAACCACCATACACGACAATCATGGACATTGAGCAAAAAATAAAAACGAATAACGCATTCATATCCGCTTAACAACGTCCAACAACAAACGCTCAAAAATCGATCCTATTTCCACGACGGTGCAGAAATCTTCAATGACGATAAAACCCGCTGGAACGATGAAGAGAATCTTCAAAAAATATTGTACACGATTTGATATAACGGCCAATGATCTCACGTAAATTTATTCCGTGATTTTAGGCAACGTATCAGCAAATCTCAAATCACGTATTAAGGGAAATAAATGCCGTTTAATAATAAAACAGGGGTATTAAAGGGAAATTATATAATATATTTTGCCAAGTTGGCAAAATTGGGTGTATCTCAAAAAGGAGAAAAAAAATTGGATCTACCTCATTAGAAAATATGAACAAGGGGGTTTGCACCAATGAACAAGGGGGTTTTCCCTAATAAACCCTTTTGTCTAATCTCAAAACATAAATAAACATTACTTTCTCAAAATATATTTTCCCAAAATAAATTAATCATTCCAAACATAGCATTAACGTTTTGTGATTTTAAGATTTAATTTGTATTTAATTTTAAACTTTATTAGATGTATTACTATTTAGTATCCATTATTTACTTTTTCTTATCATATAAAATAAAATTTATAACGTGTAATATAATTATTTGACTTCAGTCTTTGTACATAGGAATCGTAAACAAGGGAAGTTAAAAGAGACTTCCACAAGATTAGATAAATTTCCAGTACGTGATAAGAAAGACAACCATGAAGTTATGATTGTAAAAGAGAAATTTAGTTGAACAATTCAAAGTCAAACTTATGTATTATATTGCTTGCAATATGTTATATTAACTAAATAATTAATTTAACAATGTGTACAAAAATATTTAGATTATTATAGGTAGAAAAATGGTTGAATAAACCAACTAATTATTGGAAACACCCCTAATTTTACCACTCCAGGTGGCAAAAGGGATTGGCAACTCGGAACATCTTATGTTCAACATTAATTGAGATTTTTTAAAAAAAAAAAAAAAAAGAAAAAAGGTCCACTTTCAAATAAAAATTTGTATTGCGGGTCCATCTTTCTTCATATTTGTCTTTGTTTATAAAGTTTGAGTGTGACAACTTTGACATTTGTTCTCATTGGTTTATTACTTTATTAGTTTTTAGTTTTTTTTTTTTTTCAAATTATAAATTTTGTTACCATTTCAAAATTTCCCGCAAAATCCCCGGTGTGATTTCAAATTTTGGAGCGTGAAATTTGACACCGAAAATTCTGAAAAGGCTGTAATTATCTTTTTGTTCGGGGTTCTATTTGCATTCTATTAAGAGACGCTAAGATATACCTAGCTAGTGTTCTAAAAATCGGTTGAGGCGTCCGATTAATCGGTTTCCGAAGCGGAGACGGTCTAATAATTTTACGATTTTAGTGTAAATGTTTGAAATTCGATTTTTGCCTGTGGCGTTTTTAGACGGTCCAAGGCGGTTTAAGGTGGGTTAAGGTGGTCAAACCTTGAAGGCGGGTCAAACTTTGGTGGCAAAAATCGGTCAAAATCGGGTTTGTTTTTCTAAAATAAAAAAAAGTTGGGGTTTTAATGAAAAATGAGTTTAGCTTTATTTTATTTTGTAAATGTAAATTTTTATGTTTAAAGAACCTGATGATATATGCTTTCAATGTTCAAGTATAATTTTGGATGCACAAGATTTTCGTTCTATTTTTATTTTGTAAGGATTTTTATTATATTATGATCACATTATTATTAAATATTTATGATGTGATTATGATATATAAATGGTTGGGATAAAATCATGTTTAGATATATTTTTATATATGTTTTGAGTATTTACAAATAATATATAAAATTATATTACATTGAATTTAGAAAACTGACTTATTCCAATTCATCGCAGATTAATCACCGCCGCAACGATTAATCGTGAGGCGGTGCCTAACCGACTCGTGTCCCATCCCCACCTTTTAGAACCTTGGATATACCCCTTCACAATTTTAATGTTTTTATGGTTGTTTCGTAGGGAGAATTACACTTTTGGTCCCTCATGTTTGGCCCGATTTCACTTTTGGCCCCCCTTGTTCCAAAGTGAACAAAGTTCACCTGCAAGTTTCAATTTTAAACACTTTTGGTCCCCGCCGTTACATGTACGTTAGCAAGTAACGGAAAACACTATTTTGGGATGAAAATTTAAATTTTAAATTTTTTTGGGGCTGAAAAATAATTATAAGTTTAAAATAGACTACTTATAATAATTTTTTTAATAATATTAAGTATAATGGAATTTATTTAGTTAATTTTTTTATTATTAAAAAAATAATCATAAGTAGTATAATTAAAACTATATTAAATATAATTCACAATAATTTATTTAGATAATTTCTTTTTTATTATTAAAAACAAAAGACTCGATAGGGTCTCTTTGGATTTTTTATTGCCATTGTAGGGGCACTATTTTTCCTTGTGTTAACGAGGCCCCAAAACGTTTTATCATATTAAAATAATAAAAAACAAAATTGGCCAAAAAAAATTATCATTAAAAAATTAATTGTAAGTAGTATAATCATAATAAAATTAATTGTAATTAAAAATGATTTTTTAGTTAATTAATTTTTTTGTTATTAATTTTTTTTTATCATAAGTAGTATAATTAAAAATAGTATTAAGTACGATTAAAGATAATTTGTTTAGTCAATTTTTTTATTATTAAAAAATTAATTATAAGTAGTATAATTATAATAATATTAAGTATAGTAAAAAAATAATTTGTTTCGTTAATTTATTTTTTTATTATTAAAAATTATAAGAGTCTATTTTAAATTTATAATTATTTTTCAGCCCAAAAAAAATTAAAATTTCATTTTTCACCCCAAAATAGTGTTTTGCGTTACTTGCTAACATACATGTAACGGCAGGGACCAAAAGTGTTTAAAATTGAAACTTAGAGGTGAACTTTGTTCACTTTGGAAAAAGGGGGACCGAAAGTGAAATTGGACCAAACATGAGGGAGCAGAAGTGTAATTATCCCTTGTTTCGTAATATAGAAAAAAAACATGTTTGGCAGACTTCGCGTGATTCTACAAAAACTCAGTCACTGAGTTCGTGTCCAACCACGCGAGGCCATGAGTTTGAGATTTTTTTTTATTTCTTATTTCAATATGAATTATTGCGTACTTTTTGGGGAAAAAAAACCCCATTAGTTCGTGTGATTCAAGGCAAACCGATTGGCTGCATTCGCGTAAAACCACGCGAACTCGATTTACCGAGTTTGCCTAGAAACACACGAACTAATGCATTTTTTTTTTAATTTTTTTATTTGTTTGATTTTTGGGTTGTTGTGTGAAAATGGCAGAACATGTACTTAGTTCGCGCGCCTACACGCGAACTTTGCACACCTATGTTCGCTTGTCTTCTTGAGAACTCGTTTTTTTTTTTTTCTTTTTTTGCCTTTTGTTTTTTTGGCAATATTTATGTAGTTTTTTTGTTAAACTATAGATAGCAGGAGGTAGAGGAAAAATTTATGTAGGAGTTTGATGAATGCTTTGGGTGGGAAGTCGAACAATCCGGTTGATCCGGATTGCATAAAAATCGGCGAGTTATTGCACCCGATCATAGAAGAAAACCGCTGGTGAGGGAAGAAGTGAGAGCGATAGAAGATGTGAGATCGAGAGAATAATCTCTTGAAACTGGAGTCATGCCTTCTCTACCTATTGCCGATGATTTTCAAGTCGGTTATGTTCTCACTCCGTTGCAGAATGCGTACGATTATGATGAGTAGATGGTGGATAATGTGGTGGACGACGGCGGCGATAATTATGAGGCTGATGAGTTTGAGCATGTTGCAGCGCGTGCATGGAGATTTTGTAGCGTAAATTTTCCGCTTTTGGATGGTCCGTCGTATTTGGAGGGTTCGTGTGATGGAGGGCCAGACAATTTGGGGTTTATGCTTTAATTCAAGTCACATATAACGATCTATTTTCGGGATGGACATGTAAATTTTTCTTTAATATGTGTTTTAATTTATATATTTTCATAATATGTGTTTTTGCTATCTAATATATGCAATTAATTTAGGAGAATGGTACTACTGGACGGTGCGAGTTGAGAAAGCACTAGAAGCCTATCGCCGCCCACCAGATGACATGATGATTGGCAGGTTGGAGGCAACCGGACTTTACCACTTACGAGATTGTGCGCTCCCAATACGAATCAAGCCTTAATGTTAGCTTTCGTGGAGATGTGGCAACCAGAGACGAACAACTTCCACATGCCGTGGGGAGATATGACGATCACGCTCCACGATGTTGTTTTCATCATGGATTTGCGACCTGACGGACCCGTAGTTGCAACAGTCCCCAAGCAGAAGAGTGCGCACATACTCTTTCATCTCTATTGGGCCTCGATGTGAAGACTATGAGACCCATGTTTAGACATAATGGAATTAATTGGACTAAGGTGCAAGAGTAGTTGAAGAAGCCGTTTGCCACAAACGAGATTCTTTGTACACATTCCTCAAGGCTGCAGACGTATCCGGATCAGTCACTCTCAAATGATGCAAAATTTCTTTCGACTTAACATGACTTTTTTTTAGTAACTTTGTCACTTCACTTTGGTCTTGTGTCAAACGATTGACCGAATGTAGTTCTTGTGGATTTATGAGGAAAATGATTATGACTTTTCTGGTAAGGCGCCATAATTCATTCCGACCCTCTTTAACCCATAGCGCAAAGGGACACATGCACTTCATTGAACCAAAATTTTGGGTTGCTTCGACATCAATATTCTTTCTTTGTCCTTTAAAGGCTCTTTTACACGTCAAATATTGTGTGCCTTCGTGGAAATACTGACTTCTAATCTCATCACCAGGACTAAGGGCCACTCATCGCTCACTCAACAAGTGCATCTTCACTATCAAAGTGATGAGTCGAAATAATGAAATATTGACTTTTATCATGTAAATCAAATGTTTCCGTATCTTCATCAGCGTTTATGTATACTTCATGTGTTCAGATAATTAAATATAGTTAACAATTATTAAACTAAAGAACATTTTAAAAATAAAAAAAAATAAGAGTTCGTGCAAAATTCACACGAGGACCTCGTCAGGGTTCATGTGAATTCACATGAACAGAAAGGAAAGGTCTTCTTGTGAATCCACACGAACTCTCAAAAACAAAATTTTGTTCGTGTAGTGTTAAATGAAAACTTGATAAGTGTTCGTGTAAATCTACACGAACACTTGTTATCTCCGGTAGGTGATCGTTTGGATCCATCTCTAAAATTGTTGAACATCAGAATTTTTTGAGTTAAATGTTGAATTTTGGATTTTGTTAGAAATTGAGAGATTTTGATAAATAAATAAAAAAGGTAAAAAGTAAAAGAATAAGGTAAAAAGGTGTCTACAAGTTGAAAAAATGGATGAGTGAAAAAATATTTCGATAGAGAATGAGAAGATTTGAGGGGATTGTGAGGGGGGTAGGTTGACAAGAAGGTGAGAGAGAATCGAAAGATAAGAGAAAATATGGGTAGGAGAAGAGAGAACGTGATGTTATTAGGGCAAGTGAACGTATAATAGGATTGACATAATTTCAAGGGTGCGTGATGCTGCTTCGAAGCGAATGAATCAGTTCCTTGGTCTTGAAGCCCAACGAACCGGTCTCCAAACCCAATAACAAGAATGCTGGGGTCCTTGCCACGTGTTGAAGGAGGCGAAAGGTGGGCCCCGCTTGATACCCTGCAAAACCGATTAAAACACTAAGTCACTTGCCGGGGGTGGGCCTGACGATTACACTCCGATGCTGAAGTTATATATTGGAAGTGATACTTTGAAAAAACTAAAATATCACCAAAATTAGAGATGGCTTACTAAATGAATAATATCTTGTGTTTATAGGAAGACTTGACTACTAGTTTCTTGTAAACTTCTAATGTCGTACAATGATACATGAGTTTTTGCTCTAAGTTGGTTTTCCCTCTAGTTGGGCCAAAAGCCTACTTAGGCACATCTGTGTGTGTTAAATTCTCTTTCAAAATATGTGTATAATAAAAAAAATTACAAATTTGAGTTGAGAGTTAGTTCTATTATAATTGATTTGAAGCGGGTGTCTTATATTAGTCGTTCTATATTATAGGGGCAAGTCCACCGTTGGGCAAGAGTGGACTCAAGCCCACCCTCAATTAGTTTTTTTTACACTATATTATATTTATATATTTAATATATATAACCTTTGGAACCAAATAAATAAAGGATAAATCCAAGCCGGATTCATTCTTTGACATACCCCTGGAGAGGCGAACGTACTATACAACCCTTCGGCTAAACTGCATTCAACATTTCTGGTCCTGCATTTAGCATTTTCGTTGATTTATTTATTTCTTTTTTAATTTTTCTGATAAACTTTTCGTTGAATTTATATATATGTTTATTATTTTTTTATTAAATTCTTTTAATTTTTTCTATTTTTTTTTTTTTTTAATTTTTTTTTTAAATCAGTATGTTTACTCTACAAAAAATAACTGCATGTAACTACATGTAGTTTTAGTAAACTATAGTAATTCGTAGGTATGTTTTTTTTCTTACCAATATTTTTAGTCGATCAATTATGTATACACGAATAATTGCTTATATAAAAGAAATTCTTAAACCCCAGCAACAAAAAATTACAAATTTCAATATTTATATTATAAATCACCTCAGAACCAATAAAATACAAATCGAAAATACACAAATATATGCATATGTAACTACATGTATATGTAACTAGTAATGTGTAGTAATGTACAGTAATGTATACAGTCTGTTGAATACTGTAACTTGAAGCAGATGTAACTTCAACCTAATTTTTGACACCTTCAAGAAGAGGATCAATGTCTTTCATTAAGCTGCAATAGCAAAATCAAAACAATAATAAAAAAAAACATCAAAACACTCAATAAAAAACAAATACTAAGAGATCGAGAGATAAAGAGAGGAGGGCCATAGCTGCAAAATGCTACAAATTTTAGACCAAAACGCCAATGACTCCTCACCCTAATCGCCTCCTACCAAAACCCTAGCCGCTGCTAACCACCTAAGGTTCCGCGCTCACAAATGAAAATAATTATATAAATAAATCAGACAATGTAAAAATGAACAAAATTATCATCAAAATATAGATCTCGACGAGAGGAATCCAACGGTGGGTAACCCGTCAAATTCCAACTGGCGGAACACAAATTACACCTCCTGCAAGACCCACCGTCGTCGAAATGCGCGCCTCATAAAAAATAATTGCAGAAACAGATCCAGCGCTTCCAAATTGAATGAAATCACCACCAAAAGAAAGTGCTCGATAAGAGGAATCCAACGGTAGTTAAACCATCCATTTCGACCACCGGAGAGAGAGTTATGACTCCGGGAAGCAACTTCGCCGGTTGGAGATCTATGGGGGTGGGATTTGAATCTGAGAGTTGAGAGAGGAAGAGAGAGACAATTGTGAGTGTCTAGGGTTTAAAAAAAATTTTACAATGGCATCTTAAATATTTCAGGGTGGGCGAGGGGGGTCTGTTAAATTAATTTCAAAATGGAGGGGGTATGCACAAATATGTAATTAGCTTGGCGGTTAGTTATATATATTTTCCAAGGTTGTAAAAATCGGTAATCGGGTCCGACTCGGTCAGGCACCGACTCACGATTAATCGGTGCGGCGGTGATTAATCGGTGATAAATCGGAAATAAAATCGGTTTTTAAAATTTAATATAATATATTTGTAGATATTATTTATATATACTCAAAACATAGATAAAAAATATTTAAACATAGTTATATCTCCATCATGTATTTATTCTAATAACATAATAAAAGTTTAATAATAATAAGATCATAATACATAAATATCCTTATAAAATATAAATAAAACGGCAATTTTTTTTTGAATTTACATACATTCTTGGCATCCATCATTAGTTCTTTAACAATAATGATTAACATAAACAAAATAAAGCATAAACTCCTTTTTTTTATTTAAATTCCAACTTTTATTTTGATTTATAATAAAAAAAAAAAAAAACTGATTTTTGACCGATTTTTTCCACCGAAGTTTGACCCGCCTTAAAGGTTTGACCGCCTCGGACCGCCTCAGACCGCCTCAGACCACCTCGGACCGCCTCAAACCGCCTCCCAGGCAAAAAACCGATTTTTCAAACCTTTACACTAAAATCGTAAAGGTTTTGGACCGCCTCTGCCTAGGCGACCGATTAATCGGCCGCCTCGGCTGATTTTTAGAACACTGATATTTTCCATGTGAGGGGGTCTCTAAAATAATCCCATATTTATTTAGGCCACCCAATATTTATCGTTAAGACCTCCTAAAATCTAAATTAATGCAAAAAAATCCTAATTTTTTCACTATATTATATCTATATATTTATTTAGTCCACCCAAAATCCCCATTAATTCCAAAAATCGATTTTTTTTTTCTTTTCTTTTCCTATTAAAAACAAAATTCTAGTTTTTGTCCAAAAAAATCCTAATTTTGTTGAAGTGGGGCGATGCATCCGAATCCCAAATAAATTAATGTCACCCTGTAACTAGATCATGGACCTGTCTATACCGATAGATTCAAATCTTTTTCTTTTTTTCCTTTTCTTTTAAATGAAAATCTCTACTACATAAATGATTTTAAAATAAGACTAATCTGAATTTGCCCCTTCAAACTCACAATTACTCTACAACAACCAACCAATTTGTTTTTAATTTTGATAAACTCCTCATAAAATCATATTCCCAAAATACCCCATCGAGTTTCATTTCATATTCATAACTCCAAAATAAAATAAACCAATTTTAAGGTTTTCTTTTTACTATTATTTATTTATTTATTTATTTACATTCTAATAATTTAAAATACATAAGGGTCATATCAAATATTGTTACTATTTTAGTTATTAATGCGCACATCCATATCAAGCCTTATATGCCAATTTCGCAAATTTCGTTTATATTAACTCATAAAATAACTGTCCATTTCACTAATTATAATTTATTTTTTATTTTTACTTTAAAGCTAAAAATCCCTAATGCACTGGGGACTTAAGCAACGGGAGTAAACTGCCAAAAATATCCCTTTGTAATATCCAAATAGTAAAAAACCCCTTGTATAAATCAATTAGCAAAAGCCTCTATGTGAAATTTAGTCAACGGTAGAAAATCCAGTGGTTGACTTTTGTGTGGCTCAATCGCGGGATGTGCGACTGGTAGTTGATTTTTAAATGTCAAATGACGAAATTTACCCTCAAAATGTATATATCTATATATATA
>NW_012192880.1:468491-487473 GCF_000504015.1 Erythranthe guttata
AGGTATGGGTCACTTTTGTTTTTTTATCACATGGGATTTTCTGGTCTTTAGGATTAACACAGGGGCGGTTGTTGCATTTTACTCCATTAGTGCTAGTGTTAATTTAGTATATTAGCATTCACATTAGCATATTAGTAACAGTAACAGTAACAGTAACAATAAGAGTAAGAGTAATAGTAATAGTAATAGTAATAGTAATAGTAATAGTAATAGTAATAGTAATAGTAATAGTAATTACTATAGTAATAGTAATAGTAATAGTAAAAGTAATAGTGATAGTATTAGTATTAGTAATAGTATTAGTATTAGTATTAGTATTAATATTAATATTAATATTTGTATTTGTATTAGTATTAATATTAGTATCAATATCAGTATCAGTATCAATATTAATATTAATATTAGCATTATTATTAGTATTAGTATTAGTATTAGTATTAGAAATAGTATTAGAAATAATATTAGAAATATAGTGATAGTGATAGTGATAGTGATAGTGATAGTGATAGTGCGCGTTTGGTTGGCAAGATTAGCCAAGATTAACTAAATAGTAAGGTTTAGTTTGATGTATGGTTAGCACTATTATTTTTCGGGTCGACCCGCCAAAATAATTTTGTCATGGCTAATTGGGAGATAATTAATTGGACCTTGAGAGGTAATAAAATTAGGGGTTTTTGTGCATAAATCCCTAACCGATCATCTTTACTAATTCTAGGTTTACAGGCTATATTTATTTCGCCAATAAGCCCATCCCTTTAATATTATTATAAATAAAGGAAAAATTCATGTATATGAAAAAGTTACCCCCAACCCTTTACTCACAATTCTTAATTGTAATCCTAATTTAATCAATTTTGACCACAAAAATCCAAATTTGACTTTTTGTTTTTTAAACTTTTTTTTTTCAAAAATTATTTTTTTGCTGCCAGTCTCCGGCGTTGACATTTCGATTTTTTTTTTCTGGTCTATTTTTTGAGCCGCCGGATTCCGGCGTTGACATTTTTTTTTTCCGCCGCTGGATTCCAAAGTTGACTTTTTTTAGTGTTTTTTTTTTTTGTATTACGCCCGCCGCTAAACATTGACCGTAGTTGTGCTGTCAACGATAATTATACTATCACTTACAATAAATTAATGTAATTATACTGTCACTGACAGTACATTAACGTAATTGTACTGCCGTTGATAGTACAATTAGAGTCAATGAAAATATTATTATTTTTATTTGTTATTTTTTTTAATTTTGTTTGATTTGTTGACAAGTCAACGTAATTATATTACTGTCGTTGATAGTAAAATAACTGTAAACACAATAATATTAGTGTCAACCACATCAATATTATTATTTTTTTGGGTTTTGTTTGAGTTATTCACGGAGTAACGTAACGATATTAATGTATATTATTGTAATATTACTGTAAACACAATAATATTACTGTTGTTGACGGTAATATTACTGTTGTTATAATAGTAATTGTCAATCACAATAATATTGATTCTTTTGGCTTTCTATTATATTTACCTTTGTTGAACGATCAACATATTAATATTACTCTATTACACAATAATCATGAGTTTTGTTCTGTTAATATTATTGTGCTAAAGATTAATATAACAATATTATTGTGTTAAACTATAGTATAGTTAGTTTTACTGTGTTTAACAGTATTATAATTCATATTACCGTGTTTAACAGTAATATAACACAACAATATTGATGTTTAAATGGTGGGTGGCAAAAATATGTTAATGAAAAAAAAATTGAAAAAAAATTCGAAAATGTCAACGCCAGAAACTGGTGGCAGAAAAATCAGGTTGGAAAAAAATAAAAAAATCGACGCCAGTGACGGACGAAATTGTCCATCAAAATGTGTTTTGGGTCAAAATTGAGTACATTTGTGAAATTTGGGGTCAAGTTGAGGTTAAATTAAATTAAAGGATGAAATTGGAGCATATTAAAACATGAGGTGTTATTTTAGTGTTTTACAAACCTCTGGACCATGTGTGGACTTTTTTGTAAAAGAGTTTATTGTCTGGACCTCTATATGAATAAGTACCCATTGATGGACTTATTTGTAAATGATAAGTGTTCATTTTGCATGATTTTCACTTATCAATTCTTCGAGTTTTGGTCTTCGTTCGTCTGAGTTTTCAGCTTTATTTGTATATATTATGCGTTTCTTGTTTTATTTCTATTATAGGTAAAGAGAATCTATTTTTGCCGATTCGAAACGATTTTGGAAGCGAAGCCGAAAATCAAACCAAACACGTGCAAAAATGCATTCTCGCGGATTGTGGCAATGTTTGGTATTTCAAGTATAACTCTCGCGTACAACCTCTGATTGAGCTGATTCAAGTGGATTTGGAAAGCCAACTTCAAGGGCTACAACTTTTGTGAAATGCATAATTGTCAAATTCCGGCTGAAAAATGGTGCAAACAGTGTTTGAAGTTGATGCAGATGCCAGATCGGGATCCACACTCCCTGGATCGCGATCTCGGAAGGCGGTGCACAATTTCCGAGGCTGCCAAATCGCGATCCAAGAAGCATAGATCGCGATCTGGGCACATAAATCGATACTGGATATTTTTCTTTGATTTTCTCACTATAAATAGAAGGTCTCTTCTTCATTTTTCAACCTCTGGACGATCTCTCAACTTTTTCTTCGCTTTTCTCTTCGGTTCTCGCCAGTTCTTCGCGGGAAGCTTCGACGAAATTTCGACTCGGGTTTTTCATAAGCTTTTGTTTACGTTTAGTTTATGATTTCTCGTGTTCTTCATTTTGATGCTATGTTTGTAATGAACTGAGCATTTTCTTTTAGGGAAATGAAACCTTGTATATATGGATTTTGATTTCCAGATATGTGATCTATTTGTCGTTCTTTGATTATGTTTATGTTTTCCCGTATTAAATGCTTTCGATTGTTTGGCCAACAGTTGAATTGATTGTAAATGGGAATGAGCTCGAGAAAGGATTGCTCGTTTGATTTTAGGAAAACATAGCTCGGGTAGGCCTTATGGACTTGACCTAAGTGGTCTCTTAATATCAGGTTCTGAACGGAGACGTCGGACCTGTGGGTAGACTCTAACTACACTGGAGACCGGGGTTAGGGTATTTTAGTGTCTGGGTTAGCGAATATAGAATTGATATTATATTTGGATTTGTAGATCTTTATCGATAGTACACTGGTGGATTTTACCCTAGAAGCCATCACACGTCGGAATTCCTTGCTTGTCCTGGCAGACCGTTGTTTTTATTTATTTTTGTTTCCTTTTGGCTTCATTTCATCCCCCATTCTTTCGTCCGTCTAGATAAAGTTTAGGATAGTTTAATTACGGTACTTGGTAAAGTTAGGAACTTAATTCCTTGTGGATCGATATCTGGAATTCACTATTCTACAAAACGCGATATTGTACACTTGCGGTTTTTCATATGTAGGTTTTACGCGTATCAAGTTTTTGGCGCCGTTGTCGGGGAATTAGTTAATCTTGTACTTATTAATATCGTTACCAACTATCCTTACTTTACTTTATACTATTATTTTTTCTTTTTTCTTCTTTTTTCTTTTTTCTTTTTTATTTTTTTAGCAGGTTTGTATACATTGAGGGGCTCAATTTATGATCTCTCTCTTTGCAAGATTCAATCCAGAGCTGATTACATTCAACAAGAGTTGGAGGATATTGAAAGACATCGAGGGTTGAACCAAGAAAATGGAATTGCACAGACATATGAGCAGTTGTGCTATTTACAAGACGAACTCCACTTTCTGGCAAATATTTTCGAAAATTTTCAGAGATTTCACATTCAAAAACCACATCCGACCATCCTATATGAAGGCAACGAGGTATTTACAGATTTTCGTATGAACGATGAGGTTGAGCACCTTGAGGGAATTATTCATCCCAGTTATGTAGATTGCGTGTGATGTGAATGGGGGGTGTAGATGATGGTAGAGGAACTTGACGAACAAAATCCTATCCACATTGCTACTCCGGCTTTGAGTGTGAGCAAGGAGACGAATTTCAAATTTGAGGTAGAGCTTACTCCAAACCTCGAATATCTTGTGTACGAGTTGGAGAGATCGGTAGGCAAGCAACCCATCCTAGTCTCATGCCGGCTGATTTTCCAAGCAAACGAAAAGTACCATGGGTTGGGATGGTCACTACAAGATTGCAATCTAGTCCATGATATGATTGTAAAGTATGTATCAAGACTGATGGATGGATGCGCAATCTACAAGGCTTTGGATTGGACATAATCCGTCCAAGTTGTGTCGAGCCGTCGACTGTAAAACAGGCGATGAATGGGAGGCAACCCATTATCTATTTTCGTCATTTATTTTTTTAGTTTTCTTTTATTTTTGCATTTTTTGGTTTAAAGCTAAATTTCACCATTTTATTTGATTTTTGCCGGTATCACGTTCCCAAGGAAAAAAGAGTACGAAGTCGGGAAGTCTGGACAACTCCTGCAATTCGCCCTCGGTGCCAAAATCCACGGCACCCCGTGCAACCAAAGAGCACTTTCGCAACCGTAGAACACTGATCAATCTGCGGTACGACTGTTCAGGGCGTATTTCTTTCTCATATCTTTTATTTTTCGCATTGAGGGCAATGCATGATTTAAGTTTGCGGGTGAGTTTAGCTTATTTTGATTTAGTCTTTTACATGCATATCATATAATTTAGTTTCGTTTATGTATTTATATTTCCGCAATTGTGTTATGTTTGTCACAAGCATCTCATTTAAGATCGAGTGTAAGTTGCATTTCCGGATTCTATTGAAGCAAAACAATTAATGAATTAGTAGACGGGCTAGTTGATTTTAAAATTGAAATTGTGCATAACCGGCTAATAATAGATGAACCTTCCGACTGCGTTTTTGCAACTTGTGTGGATAGCCTTTCGAATCCTTTCCGATTAAGCTTGAGCGCACTTTTCTGAGGGGTATAATAGTCTGAGGTTTGGGGGCGAGTTAGAATTGAATTATGTGTTCACAATTCGAGTTGTTGGATAAAAGTTCAATCAATGGTCTTTACGTTTTTATTTCATGTTATTATGTTCTAAAAAATAAAAGAGAAAAAAAATAATAATATGGTATTGTTGTGATTCACGCTCTGATTTCCCAGCCTTTCTGACTCGAGCTTAACCCGTTGGGTGTACTTCGTCGCCTAGTCTCTCGAGCTTTCAAGCTTGGGGGTTTCCTGGACTAAAGTTCGATACATGGGTCAGAGAGATAACACAGTGGTATCGAGCCTTGCACGAGTCACGATTTTACCCGTTTAAAAAAATGGAAAAATAAAAACTTGTGATGAAAATCACCAAAAACATTGCTGTTGTTGTTATTTTTATGTTGAATAAATTGACCTACTTATGACCAATTCAAATTTTTGAATTTTAGAATCAAAACTTACTTTTCGTCCACATTTCTACCCAAAACCCTCGATGATTGTGTTTATTGTTTAATTACGGATTCTTGAGTCTATCTTTCATTTTGGTGTAGAAACAACTAACTGTGTTGGTGGGAAAGTCGAATATCTGAAGTCGTATGCCATTATGATATTTTAGGTTATCTAGCTCGTTTTATCTTTGAAATTAATTGCAATGCTTTGACCGATCCGGCAACTTTGTGGGTGTGTTGTCTGAAAACCCTCACGAGACACAACTCGTCCTTTGGGGGTTCCCAGGAGTTCAATGGCTTGTTGCATACGCTAAATCCAATCGTGATTCCCTACGTTAGTGGCCTAGATTTAGTTTATTATTATTTTTTCTTTTATATTGTTGTTTTATTTTGCATGATTTTCACTTATCAATTCTTCGAGTTTTAGTCTTCGTTCATCCGAGTTTTCGGCTTTATTTGTATATATTATATGTTTCTTGTTTTATTTCTATTATAGGTAAAGATAAGCGATTTTTGCCGATTCGAAACGATTTTGTAAGCGAAGCCGAAAATCAAACCAAACACGTGCAAAAGTGCATTCTCGCGGATTGTGGCACTGTTTGCTATTTCAAGCATAACTCTCGCATACAACCTCCGATTGAGCTGGTTCAATTGGATTTAGAAATCCAACTTCAAGGGCTACAACTTTTGTGAAATGCATAATTGTCAAATTCGGGCTCAAAAATGGTGAAAACAGTGTTTGAAGTCGATGCAGAGGCCATATCGCGATCTAGAACCACCGGATCGCGATCAGGTGGCAAATTCAGGTAGCAGCGAAAAATTGGGGCAGATCGCGATCCGCACTCCCTGGATCGCGATCTGGGAAGGCGGTGCACAGTTTCCGAGGCTGCTAGATCGCGATCCAAGAAGCATAGATCGTGATCTGGGCACATAAATCGAGACTAGATATTTTTCTTTGATTTTCTCACTATAAATAGAAGGTCTCTTTTTCATTTTTCAACCTCTGGATGATCCCCCGAATTTTTCTTCGGTTCTCGCCAGTTCTTCACGGGAAGCTTCGACAAGGGTTTCGACTCGGGTTTTTCATAAGCTTTTCTTTACGTTTAGTTTATGATTTCTCGTGTTCTTCATTTTGATGCTATGTTTGTAATGAACTGAGCATTTTCTTTTACGAAAATGAAACCTTTTGTATATTGATTTTGATTTCCAGATCTGTGATCTATTTGTTGTTCTTTGATTATGTTTATGTTTTCCTGTATTAAATGCTTTCAATTGTTTGCCCAACAGTTGAATTGATTGTAAATGGGAATGAACTCGAGAGAGGATTTCTCGTTTGAATTTAGGAAAACATAGCTCGAGTTGTGGAAACGGAGACGTGATGCACCTCGGGTTGCCCTTAAGGACTTGACCTAAGTGCTCTCTTAATATCAGGATCTGAACGGAGACGTCGGACCTGTGGGTAGACTCTAACTACACTAGAGACGGGGGTTAGGATGTTTTAGTGTCTGGGTTAGCGAATATAGAATTGACATTAGATTCGGATTTGTAGATCTTTATCGATAGTACACTGGTGGATTTTACCCAAGAAGCCATCACACGTCGGAATTCATTGTTAGTCCTGGCAGACCGTTGTTTTTATTTATTTTTGTTTCCTTTTGGCTTCATTTAATCCCCCATTCTTTCGACCGTCTAGATAAAGTTTAGGATAGTTTAATTACAGTACTTGGTAAATTTAGGAACTTAATTCCCTGTGGATCGATATCTGGAATTCACTATTCTACAAAACGCGATATTGTACACTTGCGGTTTTTCATATGTAGGTTTTACGCGTATCAGTAAAGTGCCCATAAAATTATTGTGGTATGATTAGATACGTTAATGACACAATTGTCCTTATAGTTTTTATTTATTTATCACAATGACATATTCTATTAATTTTTTTTAAATAATTAGTATAAAATAAAATTTTTAAAAAAAGAAAGAAAAAAAAAATTGAAAATATATATGTTTTTTTTCGAAACAAAAAAAATCGGGAATTATGTTTTTCGAAAAATAATTTATTTTTCCGAGAAAAATAAAAAAATATATTTTCTGAAAAAAAATGGAAAAAAAAATAAAACTAAAATTTATGAAAAAATATCGAAAAAAAACTTTTAAAAAAAAAACCGAAAAAGAAAAAAAAAATCGAAAAACACAAAATTTTCGAAAAAATAAAAAATAAAATTGAAAAAAAAATGCTAAAAAACTGAAGAAAAAAAAATATATTTTTCGAAAAATATTAATATTAAAAAGAAGACGAAAAAGCTATGTACAATAAGTAAGGGTAATTCGGCCATTTCATGTAATTGTGGTTCATGTTAAGGAAACCAAACACCAAACACTATTAAATGATGGGGAGATAAAAAATTCAGAATTTCTTAACAAACATCTTATAAAATAATAGGCCCATTATTTTATAGGGAGAATTGTTTTATCTTGGCTAATCTTATCTTGGCAACCAAACGATACCTAATAGTATTAGTATTAGTATTAGTATTACTATTAATGAAATTAAAAAAGTTGTATACATATTAGCTTTTAGTATTACTAATATGTGGTATTCTTCATTTCGTGTTCAACACATGGTTCAGTTAAGGTTGTGGCATCTTATGTCTTTTAGAATATTTGCATGTTCTATTGTTGTTTGAGGACTAAACATTACTGTTAATGATAATTTGTAGGTCATTTGAGTTATATTGTGTTACTTCTTTGTTGTTATTTGTTATTGAGTCAGTTGTTTTGCATAAGATTTATATGGTGTAACAAATTGTATTCCATGAAATAGTTATACTACATGTTTTTAAATGATTTCATTTATTTTTATATCTTATCTTGCGCTTCACGCTTCGCGTTTTCCCTTTTCTATTCTTTAATTGCATTTCATATTTTACGACTCGTGATGAAAAGATAAATCAAGCAAATCATGGGTAAGAGCAACTCCAATGGAGGAACTAAATGGGGTATCAAAATGAAAAACTATCACTTTGATGCTCCAAAATTAAAAAATCCTCCTCCAATGGAGGCATTAAAGGGAGAACTATTTTGATATTCAACCACCCCGAGGTGCAAAAATACTCCCTGGAAAATGAGGTATCAAAAATGTAACCACTCTATTAACCTATCACAATTTGCCACGTGGCATTTAATAATATAATTATTTATATATTTAAAATTTGATAATCTATTTGATACTTGTGGTTAGAGTGAATTTTTTTTCTAGAAGTATCAAAGTATTATATCAAGTATCAAATGTATATTTAATGCTCCATTTTGATGTCTCTCCATTGGAGTTGCTCTAAAAAAATAAAATAAAAACACCGTTCTTTGCTAGAAAACCAAAAATAACTTTAAAAATTGTAACAAAACTCCTAAAAAAAACACCCAATCCCATGGAACAAATTAAACAGCAAAACCACCTTAAATTAATTTGATATAATTAAATGTTTTGTTAAAGGGTCATACTTGCGAAAAGTAGCTTAAGCCATAATTTGTTTTTATTTTAATTTATGAATCTATTATATCTGGTCTATGGGCCTTACTCTTACTTTCCTTTTTATCCTAGAAAAGCCTCGTTTTATGGGGCTTGGACTGTCTCAACTATTGACTTTAGGCCTTAAGCGTAACAAAATGTAAATAGAAGGAAAAAAAAAGTGCAGCTAGTATAAATCACAATTCATTGATGGTTGTTTGATAGGTGTTTGTGTAAGCTTATAAGTTCTTAAAAATATTTTGTATGCTTTCCATGTATATACTAACTTTTAAAAAATATTTGATAAATGATAATGATATGCCCATTAGATGAGTCCAAGGGACCTACAATTTATTTATTTAATGTGCCTCGGTCCCACTTTAGAAGCTATTACTATGAATGCCCAACCACCTTCAAATAAGGTTTGAGCCCGGTAAATTGGTTTCGACCCAATCAAGGAAGTATAAATATAACTTAATTCATTTAATCAAGGTATGTTATTTTTACTCGAGCAATCCAGCTATTACAATAATCTCGGCTATTTCACGATCCAAGTATCTGACTTAAGCATTGGAGGGGCTTCCGCCGGATCAACACCCGGCTTAGTTCAAGTTTACTTTTTAAGTAGGAATCTCAAGGTCATCCAACACGTGGTCAGTGAACCGATTCATATCTTCGATTACATTTACTGCAGGTGATTAATAAGCATCATCATATGGCGCCATTAGTGGGAATCGCCACTAAATCACGTGGCATAGAGGATGTCGTTGGGACATCTGCATAGCGGGAGCATGACACAACTACCAATCATCCGCCTTGCGGAGGTTCTAGCTTGCCGATCCGCCCTCCTCCCCAAATTTAAGCTCCACCGCAAGACCTTATAGAAGAGCCCCCATCGGGAATTCAAGGGGAACAACATATTCCTACTCACCGAACGGTTCAGATAACCGAAGAGGCCTCCAACACATGATCAAGGAGGCTTCTTATTGGGATTTTTGGCCCAAATGTTTTTCCTTCATCTGTGGCCCAATACCAGCATGTAACCAGCCCATCTTGGAGCAAGCCCACACTTGAAAAAGCCCACGTGGAGAATTGGTCTTGACCCATTCAAGAGGTCAAAACGTGATAAACGATTAATTTCTCCACCGAAATACTGATCTCGGCTCCCTGCTTTTTTCATCCTCTTTTCTGGTCCGATTTCTCCGCCGGAAATCTGTGACACCAATATCTCGACTCCTCGGTTTTCGCTGAAATCGGTTTTTTGGGGCTATTAAATAGACCTCTTCTTCGTGAGAGAAAAGAGACGAAGAGAGACCAAGAAAATTCAACCTACTTTACACACCTTGTTCCAAAATCTTTTCTTTGTGAATGATTCGACTCTTTGTGAGTCTCGACTCTTTGTGAGTGGTTGGGTGTTGGGTTGAGTGTTGTGTGTATTTGATTTATTCGAACTCTTGGTTCTTTGTGAGTTGGGATTTTTCGGGTTTCTTCGGTTCGAGATCAGAGAGTGATTTGGGCTGTTGGGCTAATATTTGTAATTTTTTTTAATTTTTTTTAATTTTTTTTTAAAACAATATTTGTACTCCCACATAGAATTGAATGATAAATCTGCTTTACAATTTATGTGAAAATGACACTATTACATGGATTACATGATAGATATAAAACCGCAGAGCTGGCAGAGAAAGAGGTGGTCCCACCACCGTACTAACACAGTCATGAAAATGACAACAAAGGTGTGCACGAGTTTTATTTTATTTGTGGGCTAATAATTAAATAATTGAATTCATCCAAAAGAAAAGGATGGCTGCCTTAATTAAAGCCACATGGATGCATGTGATATTGTTGGACTTCTCTTTGTGTTTTACTTTTATTTCCAATTAAAGAGGGAGCAAAAGAGATGATGATATACATATACATATACTCATCTCATCTGTCTTTGCAAAACTCCAAAAACTAAAACAAAAACAAATTCTTGGGCTGCTAAATATGACTCAGCATTAATTTACATTTTATGTTGCCTGGCTACGTTTTGCTTTGTTGGCTGCATAACAGCCTAGTGAATGTTTTGAACTATGAATTTTAGGTTTAGCTCGTCGCACAAAACTTGCTCAGTGTGAGTGTTCGGTTTTTATTTCTCTTATTATTTGTGGTTTACTGCACGAAATTGGATTTACCAGGTGATGGCTGGTTCTTATTATAGATGAAAGAGGCGGTCGCCGATTTTTAAAAAAAATTAGGGGTTTTAAATATTTTTTTTGTACTCATGAATGTGCTATATGATGTAAAAAATATATCAATAATTCATCATTTTGAATGACCATAACTATATTATTTCACGTAGGTTAAATATTTGTTGGAAATTTGTATACTTATTCTTGTAATTGATGTGAATGGAATATTTTAGAACAATTTTATTTAGTTACATATTAGGTTCTTTTATCAAAATTATTTATGTCTATTTCAAGATTCTTTTTCTCCAGCAATCTTGAAACGAAATGTTCCAAATATTCTTGAAAATTCTTGCTCGCATTGGACCATTTGAATATATATGCATCAGGATCTCGATTCATGGAAGTCTCGGTTCGAGAAATCAAGAGAAGAGGATCGAACCATTTAGCCTAACCCCTTTTCAAATTCAATAAATTTCTTTGCATTATTTAATAATAATAATCTATATTTTATTTCATAATATTATAAATTTCTTCGCATTAACCATCTTCAAGGAATTTCGGCAATTTCATAATACAATATTTTATTTTATTACATTTAAACTAACGTTACATATATTTGTTTGTTCGATAATATTTTTATGAGTATTTAAAAAAAAAACTTGTAGGTTAGGCGTCGAACCCCTGTAAACTTTTAATTTACCTTGTTAACTTGAGTTATATTTTAGTTATATTATCTCCACATTTTTCAACTACTAATCAAAAAATTATTGTCCAACCGTGCTCGTTAGAGCGAATAAATGTGTAAACTTTACAATAGGACCCTATTTTTACAATTTTTTTAATTATCAAGAACGGCCCTGACCAAATGCATATATAATGCTATAGATTTCTTTTATATAGAAAGTAGTAAATTTTAGATTTTCTTGAAAAATTGTGTGGTAGTCACTAAATATATATCCGATACTGGAAAAATATAATATTATGTCATAGCTATTGTCAATTTTGATAATGTTAATTTTTTCGTCAAACGTTCATACTCCCTCCATTCCATTTTATATCTCGTTTTTTTATTGTTGCGCGTATATGAAGAAAATCAATAGATGTGGTGCATAGGCTATATCTTTAACTTAGACTTAAAAAGTATTTTACTAAATTTACAGCGAGTTGAGATAATTTTTAGAGGGATGAAGTGTTACCCTACCTCATGTTTAGACTGCCAAATGGACTTGGGGTGTGTTCCAATTTGATTTTAATTGCTTCACACATAACAAAACCTGTCCAATTAACTGTAAAACTTAACTGCCAAACCAAAACAGTCGAAAAATAGTAATTTTAATGACTAAATTCATGGTGACGAAAGTTTAAAGACTTAGACGGTGGCAAGTATATATAACCAAAAGTATAATTATCGCACATTTGGACCAAATTTTGTAATAAATAATTGAGATAAGCCTGCCGACAAACATGAGAGGTGGTCCTCCTCCCTCCATTGCAAAATCATTGTGCACGTACGACGTGTTACCTCGTAGACCATGAAAAATAGGGTTTATTAATTTTATTTTCTCACTCTCTTTTGTCCCTTTGGTAGCAGCAGCGAGCAAGTACTAGTAGTCATGTGGAGAAATGTTGGGCTTTATTTCATGTGATATAAATTATAATTTTTTGGGGTTTGCAGAGATTTATTTTTTATTTTTGTACATTTTTGCAATTCAATGGCATTTAATAGAGAAAAAGCAAACATCTTTGTCAAAACAGCGCAAGGCCGTTTCGCGTCACTAGCTAAGGATGGATTTACTGCAGTGGCACACTTTTTGTGTGTTACATCTATCGAATTTGGATATGTTTGCTTCATATTTCAAATTATTTTCACTCTTTCTTCAAAATAAAATTATTTTTTCCAAAAAGTTTTTCAAAAGAAGTTGAAAAATATGACTCTCTAACAAACATGATTTTACTGTTGCAGTCAAAATTGTTCACTAAAATACGCAGCAAACTTATTTTACACTTCAAATTCTTCTTTCAAAATATAATTCAAATTGTCTCTTATCTTGTTTTCCTTTTCTAAGAGACCGCTTATGATATAATTTAAATCAGTTTCATCCATTAAATCCTAACTTCATAAATATTGCACATTGACCTCAAATTTAATAAACATATCACATTCATTCAAATTTTACAAATTTTTTTAAAAATAATTTTTTTTTTCAGAAAATATATTTTTTTTCCAATTTTTTTTTCGATTGTCGTCGGAGTTGACTGCCGGTTTCCAATGTTGACTTTCCTTTTTATTTATAATAACAACCAACACTGTCTTAGACAGTAAAAATACTGTGTGCGACAATTTGCACTGAGACAGCGTAATTACTGTCAAATATTGTCTGAGACACTCATACAGTACAATTATTGTTTGAGACAATAATACTGCAGGTTGAGACAATAATATTAATACTAACACAGTAATATTACTGTTTGAGACAATATTAGTAATATTAACACAGTAATGTTACTAAAAATAGTTTAAAAATAATTATTTTTTAAAAAGTCATTGTGGAAGATTGGCGGTGCTGACTTGCCGGATAAAAAATCATCTTTTTTCTTTTTAAGAAAAGAATAACAATAAAAAATAAATAAAAAGTTATGAAAGTTTATTCGAGAGCAATAATAGATATTTAAACGATACTCAAAGAGACACGTGATTTCTTTGACATTTTAAGAAGAGTAGTAAGAGCAACTCCAATGGAGGAACTAAATGAAGCATCAAACAAAAAAACCACCACTTTGATTCCCAAAATTAAAAAATCCTCCTCCAATAGAGGCATTAAAGTGAGAATTATTTTGATACTCAACCACCCCGAGGTGCAAAAATACTCCCTGGAAAATAAGTTATAAAAAATATAACCATCTCATTAACCTATCACTATTTGACATGTGGAATTAAAAAATATAATTATTCATATATTTAAAATTTGATACTCTATTTGACTTGTGGTTGGAGTGATTTTTTTTTCTAGAAGTATCAAAGTATTATATCAAGTATCTAATGAATGTTTAATGCTCCATTTTGATATCTCTCAATTGGAACTGCTCTAAGTAGATTATGTATATTGAATATCTATATTATTTCCTCTTTTCCATTTTAATTGTATGTGCATATTGTGATTTGTAGCATTTTCCCTTTTTCAAAAGGATTCGGGCCATATGGTGATGTGTAGCATTCCCTCCTTTAGATTATTTTAGGAAGAAATTTCGGAGGAAGAAATTAGGGCTTTATAGGATTTTTTTTTTTAATTGTACACCGGACACAAAATTTTAGATAAGAACTTTATTAGGAGTCCGAAGTAATTCAGGGGTCTTATTGCAATTTGTTCAAAGAAAAATCCCAAAATTCAGCAATGATTCGGCCGTTGATAGTTAGTTGTTGACGATTAAACAGATGGAAGAGCTCAATGAGATAAAATGTGGCAACATGAGAGTGTATCTTGTTGATTATAGTAAATGGATGATAAAAAACGAAAGACGTGCCAACTTGGGAGGTCAAAACTGTAATTATCCTTTCTAATTCCTTTATGATAAACATTGCACAAAAATGTTGTTTAGAGGGACTGACTTAATCGGGCACAACATTCTAATTTGACAAACTAATGTGGTCTAAAGGGAATGAATTAATTGTGGAAATACAAACATCACAATGTAGATAGACAAGACTTGTTTTGGCGTTTTTAGTGCTTTTTGGCACAAAGCAGCAAAATGCACAATCGACATACGCATGCTATGTGAAATAATTTTTGTGTTGGGGACAGAATTTTCTTTTCCGGATTTGTTGTGCCCTCGACCAATAATTTGTTCTTTCTATTTTTTACCCCTTCATGGGTTATTTGAAGGATTGGAAAATGAATCTTTTGGGTAGGAAGGAAAATTTACTTTTTTCGTCCTCAAATTTCACTTGATTTTTCGATATTGTCCCTACACATTTTTTAGTTACAATAGCAGTCCCTAATCATGCTATTATTTAACAAAGGTAGTCTTTCGTTAAGTTTTTCAGTTAAGTTTGACAGAATTTGCACGTCTCATCCACGTGACTTCTATTTTCCACATAACAAGAAAAATGACTTTTCACAATGCCCATTGCGTGTTATTTAAATGAACGGCATAGAAAAAGAGTTTTTCATTTTATGCATAGCGTCACATGAAAACATAATTTTCATAATTATTTTTTATAAGAAAAAATTGATTCAAAAATCACGTAAAAAAATTAGGATACCGTTGAGTGTGTAATTTACACGCAATACGTTTATTTTTATGTGAATTTTTTGTTGAGAGTTAATTATATTCGTACTTTAATTGATGCATTTTGTGTTTTATAGGTGAAAATCGTGAATTAGGTGTTCATGAAGGAAAAATGATAAAAAGAAAGGGAAAAGTTGCAATTAGGGAAATAAAATCAATTTTGAAGAGGAATCCTGCAACAACTTTGACAGTGTCCACTATTCGGGAAATATTTATCTCATTCGGGCTCCAAATCATCTTAATCCACCGACAATGAAAATATATTTTCAAGGACTACAATTCTTATTTCATGCAATTGTTCAAAATGCAGACTCTAACATGGTCAAAATCAGAGAACATATCCTAGTGAGGCAAAGTGACGGAAATTGAATCATATTAGGTGTCAACCACTTCCTTATCAAGAAAAGAATATATCGACATCATAAGCAATAAATTTTACACCACCGAATGCGAAGAACGAAGATCGACGAAGACTCAACCATAGTTTTTTCTTATTTCGTTTATAAAATCTATTTTGTTTATCATTAAATTACGAGTGGCTAACTTTTTGTTTCTAATTTGAAACCTATGTGGGATTTGTGAACCAAATTTTATGATTTTATGCAAATATTAATTTCAAATTATTTGTTCTACTTGATTTATTAAGTGAATGAACTTGATCAATTTATGTTCTTTATTATTATTGTTGAATGCAAGAATCGGAAGATCAGTTTAACAATTGGAACTATAGTAAATGAGCCTTTGTTAAGTTAGCACAGGAATATAGTTAACCTCTTAGCTAGCCATTATTGAAATTTGTGCTTAATGATTTGTTCTTGATTGAAGCGTTGGAATACAGTAATGTAGTCCCGAATAATAGAATCGTAATACACGCGGAAGCTGTTTATGATTAAATTAGCATTCCAGATTAGTATTCCAAATTATTTGCTTGCATAATTGAAGAAATGGGGGATCAATAATCACATAGGGGAAGATAAAATCTTAGGCTTGTTTATTTTCGATAAACCTTCTTGTTAATTGCTTATTCTCTCTTACTTGCTCTTATTTTCTTTGTATAATTTAGTTAATCTTCTCTTAATTTGACTGTGTAAGGTGGGCTTGAAAATAGTTAGTAGAATCTAGCGCCTAGAATTACACAGTTTAATATTTTTCGTGGTATCGATACTCGAACTTTTAATCCATTATATTACTTGTACGATATGTGCACTGGCGTATATGTATTTTCATCAACAGATACAACCCTACCTTTTTTACGCTCGTCGTACCTTTTCACCAACATGAACTTGATGCATTATTTAGAAACCTTAATTGGGATCTCGTTGAAATGATAATCAAGTAAATGAGTATCTTTCCCGATTTGAATGACAAGGAGGTTGTGTAATTTTTGCAAGATCTTCAGGCGGAGCATGTGCATCAGTGGATGGGACTCATGGTCAAAGCTGGTTAGTTCATGTTTCTACTTGTTCATTTTTCATCTGTTCAGTTTTTACATTTTTCTGTTCGACTTCTGCATTTCCAACCAGCTCACCAAGGGGTTAACTAGAAGGAGGAATATAAATATGTTCAAATAAGTCAAAATGATAATGAGACTTATCTAGAAATACTCCTAACATGAATGAAGAGGTTAAAGAAGAACGAAAATGGGACATCTCCACAAAGAGGCGATGTTCCCAAAGACCACATTATAAGAGACACGGAGACGATGAGACACAGGATCATAACACCGACAACCCTTTTGAGTATTTCCATAGCAAAAGAAACAACAAAGTCTAGACCGAGTCTTGAGTTTGTTGTGGTCGTGTGATTGAAGAAGAACAACACAAGGCGAACCAAAAGAGCAAAGGTCATGACAATCTGGAGGTTTATCGAAAAGATTCTCATAAGGAGTCTTATTATGAATAATAGGACTTGACATACAATTGATAGCATGAACTGCATGAAGAAAAACTTCACCCTTCAAAGGTGCAAGAATCGTAGCAGAGTGAAGGAGATCACATACAGTGTCAAGGATATTACGAAGTTCTCGTTCGACCCAACCATTCTTTTTGAAAGGTTCCTAGACAATATAGGATTGTAAAATAGTATGAAAGGTATATTGTGTATATTTAAGGGCATTATCAGATATAAAAGTTTTAATATATTGAGAAAACTGGATTTCAACCATGTTTGCAAAATTGTTGTAAATAGACAATAATTCTGATCGAGATTCCATTGGATCATGGTAAATTGATTTGTGTATTCTTCACTCGTGGAGATAACTATTTATAAGAGGCGTAATAACAATCTAACTAGGACTTCTTATCTAAACATAATTTTATAATAATAGACATTCAAATATATACTAAACATAGTATATTTATTATATCATCTACATTAACTAAGGGTGAAGCTCAAATATGGAACATATTGGAGTAGACCTTTCCAAAGAATTACTATTATTTTTGGAAGTTCAAATATAATTCCAATTTTAGTTATTTCGGTCCAAATTACTTTCCCGTTCCAAAAGTTTTAGAAATTCTGAAATCACTCAACTTCTGAAATTTTGATAAGTCTCGAAATTTTTGGAAATTTTATAAACTTTCAGAAAATAAGATCAGATTTAAAAAAAAAAAAAATCAATACAACTAGTTTCACCAATTACTCATTGTGAATCTCGAAGAAAACTTAAAATTAAGTCATCTATATATTCCACATCTATCATAAATAATGATATAACCCAAATATAGTTTAAAACTCGGAATAGAGAAAGAAAGAACATATTCGAACTATCTAATTGAAAAGTTATAGAACGCAATCGAGAGAAATTAATTAGAGACTCGATTCCCACTTTCAACCTACGTCATTAATAACATATCATTCTTTTGCACGATATATTAAAGTAATGACTTGAATTACTAAAAAAAAAAAAAAAAAGTAATGTTTGGGGGTGGATATATAAATAATAATAATAATTATTATAATTATATTAATAATAATATAAGTAGGCCATTAAATTTGAATGTTTCGAATCTTTAGTCTTTAGTAGGCAACTCACATGTGCCATAAATGGGTGGGGCTGCCTCGAACATGACAGGCAAATATTGCTGCCAATTAATCAGCCTGTTTTTTCTCTTGGCTGATTTTGTCTATTTTCAAACTTGTGGGGCTTTTCCCTATCCCACCATTTTTCTTTTTTATTTATTTATTTATTTTTAATTTTTTCAAACGATGCGCAGGATAATATTTCAAAAATGAAAGTTAGAGAATTAGTAGAGAAAAAAAAGAAAAAAAATATATATAATTACAAATATGCCGCCTAGAATTCGTGTGTTGGTAACAACCTAACTGGAAAATAGGAGATTAAAAAAAAATGCGAGTGGATTAGAATTTTGCTTGCGAATTTACAAATTTATTTGAAGGATGGAAAATATGAGGTAAATTTTTTTTAAATGATTTAAAAAATTACGATTATTTGATTAAAGTTTTTAGGTTGATCTAGCGTTAATTACTTTTATATATAAGGTACTCTCGAGAGTTTTCTTTCAAGTATATCTCCCCTTTTAAACTAGAATAATTAACGAGCAATTTTTTTCCTCAACAAGTCTATGTTGGTATTATTAATTTAACATAAAGTGTTGTAAA
>NW_012192880.1:497276-580692 GCF_000504015.1 Erythranthe guttata
AAAAAATGGTCAGGGGGGAAAAGATAAAGAGAATCATCCATACGCTTAATAGTCCAACTGGATATATATATATATATTATACATAAATATAGTAATGATAGATGGATCTAAGCTCTCCCTTCTCTGTTCGAATATATAGTCGTGCATCAAGTTGGAGATTGTATTGACGCAGAATGGAAGCACGGTGGAGAATTAATTTCTACGAATTAATCCTATAGAACACGATAATTCAGGAGTCCACCAGATAATTGAAAGAAAAATCAGAAATTTTATTGATAATTAAAGATGCTGAAAAATAAACATTTGAGCAACTATTTATACTAAAGAAAACGAAAAACCCTAATCGAACTAGGAAAACGAGATAATTACCAAAACAAAAAAAATGAAATAACTCCTAAACCTAGTAGAAAACCGAAAATTGGGAACATCCCAACTTGCGGATTTCAAATCCGAATTTTCTAGAATTAATTATGAATTATTTAAAATTTTCCTAAAATAGGAAAAACGTCGTTTTGAAGGCCTAAACAACCTCGAAACGCCAAAATCCATCGCACTTCACGGCATAGCTGTGAGTTTAGCTCCCCTCGTCGTTCCGGTTCGGAAAAACTTGGCCTCACACAATTCCGCCTCCGCCACCTCTGCATCAATCCCCTCTTCTTCGAAAGAGCTCGACCTCGAGCTTGTATCGGGATAAAGTGGAGTATCCTCCTGATACTCGTGCAAGTCTGAAATGTTGAAAGTCTTCGAAATACCCATGTGAACCGGGAGGTCGATTACGTAAGCATTATCATTAATTTTCTGAAGAACTTTGAACGGTCCATACTTCTTTGGCTTGAGCTTGATATATGTTCCCACCGGGAATCGTTCCTTCCAAAGGAATACCATGACATCGTCCCCTCATCAAAAGTCTTCAGCCTGCGATGCTGGTCCGCAGCAGCTTTATACTTGGCATTCTTTTGCTTGAGCCTCTCCTTAACCTCCGCTTGCACGTCTCGCACTGCATTAGCCAATCGCTCCGCTGCCATACTTTTAGGTGCTCTTGAGGGAGGCGTATCAAATCCACTGCATGTTTCGGAGCTGCTCTATAAACCAACGCGAAAGGGGACATTCCAGTGGCACTATGCACAACGCTATTATAGGCAAATTCCGCCTGTGGTAAAGCATGATCCCATTGCCTCGGGCGATCGCCACAATATCAAATTTCTCAAAGTTCGATTAGTCACCTCCTTTTGCCCATCAGTTTGCGGATGCGCTGTGGTGCTTCTCTTGAGGGAGGTGTCAAACATCTTCCAAAGGACAAGCCAAAAGAGGCTAAGGAACTTCACGTCTCGATTGGATGTGATGGTCTTCGGTACGCCGTGTAAACGAACTACTTCTCGAAAGAACAGTCTCGCAATATGAGACGCATCAGAAGTCTTTCGGCACGGAATGAAGTGAGTCATCTTGGAAAACTTATCAACCACCACGAAAACCGAATCAACTCCTCGCTGGATCCGCGGTAAACCCAACACAAAATCCATCGACAGATCTTCCCACATACCACTTGGGACCGGGAGAGGTGTATACAGCCCCGTATTTTAAGACCGACCCTTCAAAACTTGTCAAACATAGCACTTCGCAGCCACCTTACCAACATCTTGCTTAAGTTGAGGCCAATAAAACCGCTCATCGACGCTGCTCGTCGTCTTGTCTCGTCCCAAATGACCGCTTAGCCTGCTCGCATGTAGATCCACAATTAACTTCTCGCGAAGAGAAGTCCTCAGAATGCACAGCTCGTTACCTCTAAACATAAATCCCTCATTAATATAGTAATCATCCATCGGCTGTTGCCCAACACACTTGGACCATATCTCTCCAAAATCCTCATCTCCCTCGTACAGGCTCCTTCAAACACTCCAATCCGACCATTTTTTCACTAAGAGTGGTAAGTAATGCAGCTCGCCGACTTAGTGCGTCCACGATATGGTTCATGATCCCACTCCGATGCTTGATGACAAACGGAAACTTGTGCAGCAAATTCGTCCACCTTACATGCACGTTGTCGACATTCATCTAACTATTCAGAAACTTCAAAGCTTGTTGGTCGGTGTATAGCACGAACTCCCGCTGTATCAGATAGTGCTCCCACTGTTTCAAAGCCCCGACTACCACATAAAATTCTTGATCGTAAGTACTCCACTTCCTTCGTGTGTCACTCAATTTCTCGCTGAAGAAAGCCACCGTACGCCTTTCCTTGGACAAAACAACTCCAACGCCTACTCCACTGACGTCACATTCCACTTCAAACACCTTCTCGAAACTAGGCAATGCTAAGACAGGTGCATTACTTAATTTCATCTTGATCACTGCAAAACTCTGATCTGCCTCGTCACCCCACATAAACTTTCCCTTTTTCATACATTGAGTAGTTGGTGCCATGATGGTGCTGAAATTCCGAATGAACCGTCGGTAGAATGTCCCCAACCCATGGAAACTCCTGACTTCCGAAACATTCTTAGGCGTGGGCCACTCACGAATCGCCCGAACCTTCTCATCATCGACATGAATTCCTTCAACCCCAACTATAAATCCTAAGAACAGTAATCGACTAGCCATGAAAGTTTACTTCTTCAAATTGATAAATAGCTGATTATCCCTTAAACCAGTTAAGACCTCACGCAGGTGTCCTATATGCTCGTCTTCGTGTTTGCTATAAATCAGAATATCATCGAAATACACAACGACAAATTTTCGGAAAATGGTCGTAATACCTGATTCATCACGTGTATGAAAGTGCTGGGCGCATTCGACAATCCAAACGGCATCACCAACCATTCGTACAATCCATCTTTTCTGTTGAACGATGTCTTCCACTCGTCCCCGGGTCTAATCCAAATCTGATGATACCCACTCTGAAGATCAATTTTTGATAACAGCTTCGCAACTTCCAACATATCCAACATATCGTCAAGCCGCGGAATGGGAAAACGATTCTTTATGGTGATTCGATTTATTGCTCTACTATCAACACACATCATCCAGCTGCCATCCTTCTTCTTCACTAGTAGCACAGGCACCGCACACGGGCTCATACTCTATCTCATAAACCCCTTTTTCAGCAGCTCCTCCACATTCTCTCGCAAAACCTCACATTATTGCGGATTCATCCGATAATGTGGCAGATTTGACAGGCTAGCACCGGGCACTAAATCAATCTGGTGCTGAACGTCTCTCATAGGCGGCAGCGAATCCGAAAGGTCATCGGACATCAACTCATCAAACTCCGTAAGCAACGGTTGCACATTCTCAGGAATTTCGATGGTTTGTTTCTGAACTTCTTCTTCCTTTTGAATCCCCAAAGACCTCGTCATCGTCACGTACACTTCAGCTGCTAATTCGACATCTTTTATGAATTCGCTCTCAGATTGAAAGACCACAAAAACTGGTTCTATTCCCACTATCCTGGCAAGCTTGACCGTCGACTCCGGTCGGGGTAACATCACAATCTTGCGCCCACCCCACTCAAATATGCATGAGTTTTCTCTCCCCTGATAGGTCATATTAACATCGAACTGCCAAGGCCGACCGAGTAGTACGTGGCTAGCATCCATGTCTATCACGTCGCATGTTAACTCATTGGCATAGTTCATTCCAATTGAGATAGGCACACGGCACACTTCTGTCACTTTAACCGTTGGCCCTCTCTGAACCCACCCAATAGTGTAAGGGACTGGATGTTTTTCCACATGTAACTTCAAATAATCAACTAATCTTATCGCAACAAAATTTTTGCAACTACCATTGTCAACTATCAGGTGGCACACACTCTTATTAACTGAGCACTTAGAACGAATATGCTATTTCGCTGGTTTTGTTGTATCACTGTGCAAAGAACTCGATGTACCACACAGTTAACTTGCTCTCCATCCTCTTGACTATGATATTCTGCCGTATCCTCTTCTCCTTGAAAAATGTCTTCATCATAACCTTCCTGATCACTCTCGCCTCTCTGCTCCGACCCATCTACTAAGATCACGGGTCTCCTCTCAAGGCATTCATTGGAACGATGTCCATATTTGTGACACCTAAAACAGTTTTCATGGACTGGTCTCGCATAAGGATTGTTTGTTCGAGGCTGAACGGGCGTGCTCGAACTAACTACTGGCACCGGCTCTCGTCTGGATCTGTGGTGCCCGTGTTGGTGGGGCAACAAGATTAGGGTTTTAGGATACAAACTTACCCCTATCAACCGGCGGTGGGGCATAATTTGGCGGTCTACGATAATTATTCGCATTGTTCCGTCGCTCAAATTCTACTGCTCGCAACGCCATACTCTGAGCATCCTGAATGGTATAAACTGGCTGCAAAGCTATTCGGTCAGGGATATTAGCTTTCAACCCGTTCAGATACCTGGCCACTTGCTGGTTCTCCGACTCCCGTAAATTATTTCGATCTGCTAGTTTCAGAAATTCTGTACCGTATTCGTGTATAGACCTGCTACCCTTCGAACAATTATGGTATAAATTATATAAGTGTTGTTTGTAGTCGGGCGGTAGGAATCGATCATGAAGAAGAGTCCTCCTTCAAGAATGCACTGGGCCCTTCCCTTGTCGAGTCCGTGATCGCTGAAACTGGTCCCACCATACAGCCGCACCATCTTTCAACTTGTACGCAACCATCTTGACCATCCTGTCGGGTGGGGTGTTCATTACATCAAAAGCGCTCTCCACTTCGACCACCCAATCTTGAAAATCCTCTATGGGGAGGTTTCCATGGAAATATGGGATCTCAGCCCTTGTCGGATAATCGTCGTACTGCCTTTGTCTATGTCTAGGTTGATTTTCGTCGATTATCGCTCTGTCGTTCTCATCCAAGTCTTCATCACTGTCCTGGTGAAGACATGGTTGGTCACGAATCTGATTCCTAACATGCGCGCCTCGGGCTAATTCCCCAGCGTGCGCTACATTAGGTTCGCCCCTCCTGTTGTTGCCATTGAGGGCAATTCCCTCTAGCAAGTGCCAAAGTTGCCGCAGCTTACCTCGAACCTCTACTAGAAATTCTTTCATAGCCCGTTGATTTTCTACTCGAGCGAGTTCGACCGCCGCCTGAATATTATCAACATCGAAGTCATCGCCATCGCGGTTGTCATCTTCATGATTCACGCCTCTCGCCATCTAACCAGGAAAAAAACCTCGTTACTGATGCCAACTAACGCAGAATGGAAGCACGGAAAAGAATTAATTTCTACGAATTAATCCTATAGAACACGATAATTCTGGAGGCCACCAGATAATTGAAAGAAAACTCAGAAATTTTATTGATAATTAAAGATGCTGAAAAATAAACTTTAGAGCAACAATTTATACTAAAGAAAACGAAAAACCCTAATCAACTTGGAAAACGAGAAAATTACCAAAAAAACGAAAAAAAAAACGAAATAACTCCCAAACCTAGTAGAATACCAAAAATTGGGAACATCCCAACTTGCGGATTTCAAATCCGAATTTTCTAAAATTAATTATGAATTATTTAAATTTTTCCTAAAATAGCAAAAACGTTGTTTTGAAGGCCTAAACGACCTCGAAACGCCAAAATCCACCGCACGTTACGGCGTAGCCATGGGTTTAGCTCCCCTCGTCGTTCTGGTTGGGAAATCTTTGGCCCCACACAATTCCACCTCTGCCACCCCTGCATCAGTTATTCCAAGCGGTTTCTTCTTTTTGTATGCACTTATTTAAATGTACTCCAATTCCTCTCATATTTGATAGCACCACATGTAAGACTCAAAATTCTCATAGCAATCTTTTGAAACTCCTTTACTTCTCTACCATAACTTTCCCACCAAAGAGTTATGAAAACAAAAATTAACATAAAATATAATTAGAACATGAAATATATTTAGTAAGTATATAGTAATAATTAATTAAGAAACTACAATTCTTAAAAGTAAAACCATAAGAAAAAAAATACGAGGTTGTTTTTTGTCCTAAGTTTTCTTAGCCATTTTTAATCCAAATAGTCCGTATGCTCTTTTGAATTTTTCAAATTGTGAATCAATCAAAATTCTTGTCCTAGTATAATCCGTAATCATCATCTCAATGGTTTTATGTAAACCATATATAATGTTATTTTTTCGCTCGAACCCTTCAGCATAATGAAACCTAATAAAAATAAAATAAATTAATAACAAACAGTTATTTATGAAATTCAAATTTAACAAAAAGAAATAAAAAAATTATTACTTAGGATTAAGATAATATGCCGCCGCATGAAGTGGTCTATGAAGTTGCCGGTTCCAACGGGGATCAATTATTTCCCATATCTTCTTATACCCCGACTCAATATTATTGAAGTTGTGAGATATTTAATCTTTGGCTCTATCCGTTGCTTCATAAATATAAGGCATTGCTGGTTGTGAGTCACCAACTACAAGCCTCGATACTTTAACAATTGGACTCACACTTCGTAAACAATATTTGATAGAACTCCAAAATTTGGCATTGCACGAAACAAGTTCCACTGCTTATTTACCATCATGCTTACGAGCATAAGAACTTGAAGTTCATTCTTCTGAAACGAATATGGACTTAAGAGCACTTTTTTGATTCAAGATGAAACTTAAAGTAAGAAAAGAAGTTGCAAACCTTGTTACAGTCGGTCTTGCAAATTCCCTTCCTTGAGAATAATCTATGAATAATGTTAGAACCCATTGATGCCTATATATGTAAGTGGTGATCCTTTTGGCGATGTAATGGTGGAATGGAAGATCGGAATTTTACCAATATCTTCAAGCACTAAGTCAAGGCAATGGGCGGCACAAGGAGACCAACATAAGCTCGTGTACTTCTCTTCCAACTTCTCCCTAACAGACACAAGATTAGAAGCACCATCAGTTACAACTTCAACAACATTTTCAACCCCAATTTCTAAAATCATATAAGTGAAACATTTTTTTACCATCCTTGATCACATTAATAGTATCGATGGATTTTAAAAAATACCGTGCCACTTTGACTATTGACTAGAAAGTGAGTGATTGATCGAGATTTTCGTGGGTCCAACCATCGCACATGAATGTGCATCCCCATCTTTTTCATTCATCTGTATATTTCTCCATGGAGTTTTTGACATGTTTAACTACATCCCTAAGGTAAGAAACTCTTACCTCATTATAAGAAAGAGGCTTCAAACCTTTACCATATTCCCCATCCGACTTTAATATTTGAGTAAATAAGGGGCTTCTCACCAAGTTGAAAGGTAGAGCATTACCGTATATGCATCTATATATGTCAAGAATCACTAACTCTCTATCTTTCAGTGCTCCATTCATCGTTGTTTGTTTCAAAATAGCTCCATTTTTAGAGAAAATGGATGTAATCCTCCTCTTTCTTTGCTAACATCTTCGACTATTTCTTCATCCAAAAATTCAAGATTATTTGCCTCATTCTTCATTTTTTTGCTATTTTAGCAAATATTTCTCTTACATCATCTGGAACCTTTTCACAAATGGTACACTCATTACGTAATCCGACAAGATGATGTTTCATTCTCGTAACACCACCCCAATAATCTTTACCACAATAATTACATCGAAGATGTTTTGTTTACGAAGGATCAACAACGGCTGCACAATGGTTTCATGCAATATCCAATTACTTCATTCTTTTCTATGAGCCATTACAATCCAAAACACCCAAAAGTTAATACAACCACAAAATCTATTCTTTATGAAAAAATAAGTGCTGAAAATTGCCCAAACCACCCCAAATATGCTAGAAAATGCAAGTACGACCCCAACAATGCTAAAAATCATACAAGCAAATCCCAATTAATGCTGAAAGTTGCATAAACACCCCAACAATGCTGAAAATACCACAAAACCCCCCAACTATGGTGAAATTTGAATCAATCACCACAAATCAATGAGCCCACCTCAAATTGAACAAATCCATGACAAAAACGAACAAACCCAGCCCTGAGTGAATGAAAATTTGAAGAAATAAGGCTCTAGATCGCAAGCCTGTTCCAATTGTGCAAAACCTAGTCAAAATCGCCATTGAATTGGTGTTTAATCTAAAAAAAATCGCAGGATTCAATAGAAATTGAATATTAGAGTTGAGATATTGTGAGGATTGTTGAAGAAATTGAAGAGAAGAGTGTGAGTTGGGGTTGGGATGTTGAAGGGATTTGTTCAAATTTGGGTTTTATGTACAACCGATTGAGTTTCCTTTTTTTTTTGTTGGACTAATATCGTAAATATTGTATCGTATCGTGATATTGCGATACGATACGATATCTTATGAATAATCGATACGGAGCCCGAGTTGTATCGTTTTGATTGAAAGCATACCGTATCGTGATATATCGTGAGATTAACTACCACGGTCCTAATATATGTTTTTGGATTAACTCCAAGAAAGCAAGGGAACGATTACAAGTATGTGCATATGATAGCATATAATCAAGTTACTTGATTTAGAACAATCGACAATTTATGTTTTTGGCATTCAAATGGTGGTTCTATACAACTGTGTAAAAAATCCCTCTAATTTTTCCATGTACGCTTCTTTCCATACACGTTAGAGGTGATCCACATATATTTGTTCTATTTTCTTAATTGTTTCAAAATATGATAACCAGTAGCTCAAATATTTTTAAAGTTCAACAACGTTCTACTGGAACATAGAGAATAGAGAGCTACTTTAATGGCCAAAAGTGTGCCATGAGATAACATAATGTCGACATTACAATAACCATCTAGAAAATTACACGTGGCTCATATATTTGTCAGAGAGGTCTTACTACTACTAGACATGAAATTAATAAAGTAATACTTATCACTAAGGATAGCATGTGAAGTCGCACTATCTGCCATACATTTATCCCTACATGTCATGTCAAGAGAGTTATATATTAAGTACTTCAAATATTAAATAGAATTCAACAAGCAAACACCAGTGAATAACATAATGACTGATTTAAAATATATAGTCACATAAAAATATGGTCCATAGCATAAGCTAAACATAATCGATGAGCATATGATATAAAACGAATGAAATCCAATAAACTAATCAACTAGAGTCGTAAATTAACATAATGCATATTTCATGAAATCAATACTTCAATCATATCCCAACATGGATCATTTGGTTAAATGTGCCCAAGTATGGGAGTTGAGCAACGGGCTCCACATTAAGAACATTGGCATCCACCAAATCACTCTATGTTGCTGCATTATTATTTGCATCACAACATTCCTCGCACTTCAGGTATGCGACAATGACCGAATCCACCACATATATAATGTGTATGTATGATCTGATTTTGATTCGGATTTTACATGAACCATAATAGAATCGGCTTATTCCTTGCTTGAGGCAAGATTATAATTTTAAGGCGATTAAATAGATTAACAAGTATATCCCATAATTTATGGAGACCCTTGTTCGATGAATATAGTCCAAACGAAGGACTTCATCTAAGTGTCTCTTGATCAGAATCATAACCTCAGTCTTCTGGACTTTTCTTAGCAAATTGCACTCGACAACAATTCTCAGTTTCATACTAAGAAGGTGGATCTTAACATCCATTTTCCAATTAATATAACTTTCACCAGATACATTAAGATGGGTGAACTCAAGTTTATTCTCGAATAAAATAAAATGTAGAGTATTAGTTTTTATGGGAATGTAACATCCATAAACAATTTCATGAATATTTTAACATATCAGAACTTCCGGTTTAATAATTCATGTACTACATATTCATGCACGTTCATGACATTCATATGAGAAAGCATAACGACGAATGAAATATTGCTTACCATTTTTGTATCACAAAATTACTTATGGCAGATAAATAATGGATCAATTGAAGATAATTCTCCATTAGAGATAGACCAAAACCTTCATACAATTAAGACTATGAAACCGTCAAATATATAAAATATAACACGCTCAATAATATAAACCATATATAGCACGTATAATGTCATACAAATTCCACGAACTAATACGAACATTATTTCGGCACTTAATCATAAATTAACTAAATAGACCCATAAAGCTTAATTCACGAGCACTGTCCAATGCATACTATCAAGTATCAACAAAGCATTAGATCATCTTAAAATGAAATGACCAAGTTATTGGAGCAAAATTTTATAGAAATTCATGCGATATAAATTCAACCACGCAAAGAAAATTCCATTCATGTGGCTACAATCACGTTAAAAAAGAAACATAAAGAATTTCATACTCATCGTCAAATATATTCACCCCACATTCTACAGTGCATACTTATTCATAAGTTTTGTAAGTGCACTATACTCTAAATGTAATAATAAAGCACTCATAATATAATTTCTTATCAAAAAGCATAAAATAAATCTATAAGGTATTATAATCATTTGACAATATGCAATCACATATTTATTATTACAATTCATTGAATCCGATGAAAATAATAAAATAATTTGCTACAACATGACATGCATCAGATACCAAAAACAATTATTTCTGATATTTATACCATACTATAATATATTAATCGTGCTTCCAATAATTACGAATCACATTATATTTTTAATGAGCCACGGTATAAATGAAGTAATGACTTGAAGATAAATATACTTCATACATTTCATACTAGTAAATAGATTTAGCATGCATCTCTTACGAAATCGAAATTGCAAGGGGTTATGGCTTACTTAAAACGCTTAAACCCAAATATTGAAGAATATATTGTATTCTTTGAACAAGATTACCATTTCACAAACGAACTTGAATGACAAGTTTTTCAAGCGTCCACCCAAAAATGGTTCGTTTTCCATGAGCACCCGAATCACAAATTCTTGAAGTATTCTAGTCCAACGAACGATTGTCTTTCCACGATCACGACGAGCACTTCGTGCTCATAATGTGTTGTAAACAGCTTTTTCGTCTTGCTCTTCGGTTTGATTATTGTGGAAACACAGTACAATAACAACAATAGAAAGAGAGAAAGAAAGAATGCAAAGAACAAATTCGTAAAGAGAAAATTATAGGGGTTAGATAGTAAGAAAGTTTTCTCATTAATATAGCCATAAGCGCCTGGAAGTTACGTAAATGTTAATAGTGGTGGGTAAACCCACATTGTTGATTATCTACAAGTACGACTACTATAAGGAAATATAATTAATTTTATAATACTAAATATAATTATATTTTAATAAGTAATTTATTTTAGGGTTAAATACAGAAACACTTATGTACTATAGACTTTGTATCATATACCTATGTACTACATATACATATAAAAACCTCCCTATTGTTATATTTTTTCCAAAATCTGGCGAAAATAGCCCTGCCAAGCCTATAAATATAAGGGTTTGTTTGAGCCATTTTTCACTATATTTTTTATCATTTTCGATCAAATTTATTTGGGAAATTTTGATATTTTTTTCTCCAAAATATTTAATTACTTAGATTTTTTTTAATTTTCTGAATAAATCCTTTTATTTTTGTCATTTTGAATTTCTTCATTTGTTTCTTAAATGACTTTCGGTAGTTCAAATTTTCAACAATCATCGGATTGTAAAGATGTTTGTAGGATGTTTAAACTACCAGAAGACATTTAAGAAAAAACATGAAGAAACTCAAAATGACAAAAATAAAAGGTTTTTCAGAAAATAAAAAAAAATCTAAGCAATTAGATGTTTTGGAGACAAAAATATAATGACCAAAATTTCTCACGTAAAATTGACTAAAAATGGTAAAATATATAGTGAAAAATGGCTCAGAAAAAATAAAATAAAATATATATATAAAACTTGAGTATGGGTATATATACGTTATAGATTGGAAAAAATGCAATATGAGGGGAGTTTTTCTATTTGTATGCAGTACATGAGGTAATATGAAATAAAGTTCATAGTACATGGATGTTTTTGTATTTAACTCTTTATTTTATTCAAAATGGAAAAGATAATAGATAAAGTAAATATTGTTAGTTACAACTAGTGGTTATTTTTCAACAAGTTAAAAAAGTATTTGTAATATTTTTATTACTCGTTATATAATCTTAATCGTTAATCTTTGTTATACAATTTATGTGAGGAATTTTTATGTTATAATTGTATTTTATATTTGTATAACATACGAATGTCAAAAAATCATAAGTTAAATTAATTATATTTAGAAGAGTTAATACCTAGCCTCTACTATTAGAGTAACATTTAGGGTTCGAATCCTACCCGACCTTTACTTCCCCAGTTCGTAATTGATCGATTTGAATATTACCAACCCTTATTAGAAGATTTGGTACTTAGCCTTACCAATAGGGTAAAGATATAGCGTTCGAGTCCCTCTCCCCCACTTTCCATTAAAGGACTTGATTTAGTAAAAAAAGAAAAATTTGATAAGCCATAAATTATAAGTCATTATGTAGGCTAGTTGTGTTAAAAAAGGATTATACCCATGTAATTCCTTGTAACTCGTGATCCTTTGTGGGTACTCCTTGTACTATATGTAATATTGAAATTGTAATATAATTATTTACAGAATAATATTACAATAGAACAATAATGTTATATCAATCATCAACGTTACAAACAACACCCCCCAAAAAACTTTAAATTTGCGAAAGGGTGCAAAAATGCAGAAAATCTCAATTTAAGGGTTAAAGTGTATGTTCTGAATAAATCAGTTTATTTTAATAGAAATCATAAAATGTAGGGACTAAGTTGAAACATTTGAAAACTTATGTGAGCCTAATCCGATTTGTATTCATGCAATCGACTCTGCCCAAATAAGAAATAATATAAAATTATCGGCGCCAACAGCTCTACTTCATTTCCGCCGCCACGAAGAACACAGTTACACCACGAACACCGCCAGAAGCCGTACCGGCCGATAAACCACCGCCACGGTGCGCGTGAGCGGCATATATTGCCGTTCCGGCTGATAAATCGCTTCTTTTAAATTTTAGAAGACGCCCGCCGCTAAAAAAAAAAAGGTTTGTCATTTCTCCGCTCTTTCTCGTCTTTTTAACTCTATTTCAGTATTCCGGATGATTATCGCCTTCTGGGCATTGTAAATTTACTTCTGGATAGTAAGAGAAAGACGAACAAAATTGGGGAAATTAGGGTTGGGGAATTGGGATTTGGGGGCAAACTGGACAATAATGAAATTGGGTTTAAGAATTTAAGGAATTGGAATTACTTAGGAGTAGGCTCTTGCCAAATTAAATAGGATTGACTGATTGAAATATGAACTGTCAATTTTGTGATTGGCAGCTCTTTAATTTAAATAGAGAGGCTGCGTTGATTCGAATGACCGGAATGTACTGTATCGGGAATTTTACGGGACTCGTGAACTTGAAGCAAATGAATTCAAGTGAGCATCATCAGAAAAGTCGGAGAACGATGAGCATGATTACGATGAGAGACAGAAGCAAGAACAGAAAGCCCCTTCAGAAGGGGAGGAATCTTAGCATCGAAGCTATCCAAACAGTTCAAGCGTTAAAACGAGCATCCCGGGATGCATCATCCCTGGAGCAAGTGTACGATAACAAATTCAGGCGTTTACTCAAATTTGATATGATTGCTGTTCTCCGCGAACTCCTTCGACAGAACCAATGCCTTTTGGCCCTTAAGGTTTTCGTCTTTTTTCCCACCATCTTGTTGTTGAATGTTAAGGTTTAAATGGACACTGTCGTATGAATTAGGGAAAATTGCATATCACCCCCTGTAAATTTTTAATTTTCGCACTTTACTCCCACCGAATTTTTAAAGGTGAATGCCCCCCTTTAAAATGTTATTCTTGTTGCACATTGCCCCTTTAAATGTTATTTTTATTGCACATTGCCCCTTAAAAACACTACTTTTTTTTTTTGCACGTTGCCCCTTTAAAATGTTATTTTTGTTGCACAATGCCCTCCAAAAATTGGCTTCTGGGGAGTGCAACCAAAATAATATTTCGAACGGGGAGTATCCCTTTTTTGAAATTTTTAGGGGGGGAAGTGTGAAAATGGGAAATTTATAGCGGGTGAAGTGCATTTTGTCCTATGAATTATTATTTCTTGTGTTTTCCCCATATTTGCTCTTAATAACTACTTTCTTGCTTTTGTAGTCCTATGTGCTTCCCTTTTTAGTACAATCTTATCAGCCTTCAATCACAATATACTGTAATCAGAATCCTTAAAGCCGTTGTTGTTGCTTTTGTCCAATAAAGAGATAAGACAGAACTCATATTAGGGCTCGGCAAGAAGTTTCGAGTCGTCTTATGTAAATTTTATAAATAACGCTCCGAAAGCATTTTGCCAAAGACAACTTGAAAGAATGAACGAACTTCAAAGTTCAAAGGATAGTTATATTGGCACAAATACGATACATGAAAATACGAGAGAATGAATGCTTATTCTGGCATCAGAATACTGAGTCTTTTTTGTGTCTATCTGCCGTTTATATAGTGTAATAATCTGTATTGATGTATGGATGTAGGTTTTCGAGGACGTGAGGAAAGAAGAGTGGTATAAGCCTAAGTTGTTGCTGATTGCCGAAATGGTTACGGTTTTGGGGAGCAATGGATTGCTTCAAGAGGCGGAACTTGTTATCGCCCAACTTAAAGCAGAAAGTTGTCTTCTTAATCCCGATCTTGAGGGGTTTAATGCTTTGCTGCAAAGCTTAATGAATTTAAATCTCACTGGTTTAGCGATCGAGTGTTTTTATTTGATGAAATCGGTATCTTGTGACCCCGACAGACTGTCGTTTAAAATTCTGATAGATGGTTTAGAAGCAAATAAAGAAATCGATATTTTAGCTGTTATACAACAGGATGCTCACAGATATTACGGCCAATATGCCGATTTCTTAGAGATGGACTTGACCTTGCCAAAGTGTAACTAGTGAACTCTGTGTAATAACTTTTCTTCGTTGCCCTAATTATTATACTGCAAATGTTTATTTAGTTCTTGTTAATTGGCTAGATGACATGTCTGCAAAAATCCATCATATTCATGCTCCTGAAAGATACACTTTACTTCAGAATAAACAATTAGAGACTCTTGTTAGTTATTGGGCCCAAAATGGATTATTTAGATATCCAGCCCAATTAGCCGATTTCCACTTAAGGCGTCCAAGCAACAAAGCCTAGCAAAAGCAAAGCCCATTCTCTTCACTCTGTCCAACTCTGAGAAGCCTCTAGACCTTTGATCTGGTTCGTTGCTTTCCACCGTTTGATCCGAGCCATTCACTTGAGGTATTTAAACATCACCTCTCTCAGGCCTAAAACTTTTGCCTCTTCTGCCTCTCTCACTTCTTTCCGCCGCACTACCGCATTCAATGCCTCTTGGCATTTTCGGACGACAGAGCCGTTTGACCATGATGAAGCATCTCCTTTCTTGCCCTCTGTTTCAGAGACAATTCTTCTTTTCATTCTATTTATAAAACAACCTTGGAGAGAGAGGTAGAGTGAGAGACGCAATTTGAATCTCTGGTTTCTTAGGGTTTCTGCTCTGTTGTGAGCGCATGAGATCTACTCTGAGTGAGGTGAACACGAGAGAGTTCAAATGTGAGAAGTTGGGGGCTTGGGCGAGTGTTTCCGGTGAGACCTAGTGTTTTTCGGTAAACTGTGCTTTGTGCCGGGCTGTTGGTGCCATCGCCGGGTGGATTATGGACGACATAATAAACCTAGGAAACTGAGCCATAATTGAAAGCTTCTATTTATGCGGTGTGTTGGTCGAAAACCTACACGCAAGTGCACGTATCGTACAAGTAATATAGTGGACAATTAAGTCCGGATATCGAACCCACAGGGAATATTTAATTACTTAATCCTAGACGCTAAATTCTACCAATTATTATCAAGCCCACCCTACACAGTCGACTTTAAAGAGAATTAACTAAATTAAAATAAATTAAAAGACAGGCAAAAACAAGAAAGCAATTTAAAACGAAGATTTAATCAAGATAAGCAAGCCTAGGATTTTATTCTTCCCCCTATGTGATTATTACTCCCCCAATTCCTTCAATTATGCAAGCAATTAACCCGGATTATTAACCTGAGATGTTAAAATAATCATAACCCGCTTCCGCGTGTATTACGATTCTAATCCTCTAGATTCAATTACTATATTCCTATGCAATTAATTCTAGAACACAGCATTAAACACAAATCTCAATAATGGCTACCTAAGAGATTAACTATATTCCTATGTTAATACCACAAAGGCTCTTCTACCACAGTTCTAATTATTAACCCGATCTTCCGATTCATGCGATTAACAATAACATAAAAGCACATAAAGTGGCCAGTTTCATGAACTTAATAAAACAAGTAGAAGAAATAATCCGGAATTAAAACTTGCATAAAATCATAGAAAAGGGTTCATAAATCCCACATAGGGTTCCAAATAAAATCCTAGAAACAAGTAATTTAGCTACTCATGATTAAAGCAAAAACGCAAATAAAATAAATCATAGACGATAAATCTTTGCTTAGAGTCTTCGAATTCTTCGTCTTCGTTATTGCTTTGTTGCTCTTGAAATTCAGTAAAAAGATCCCTAATTGTGTGCTTGGATTGGTCTTATATAGGGTGAAGAACTTGGGGAAGAAGGCAGTTTCCTTGTGCAATTAAAATCCCTTTACTGCGCAACTTCGGGGTATGGGACGGGGGTCCCATAATTTGCACTAAAACTGGGACGGGGGTCCGAGCCTTGTTTCTTCAGAATTTTGATATTTTCACTTTTGACCCATATTTTCGCCAAAATTGCAGTTTTGACCCCATACTTTTCCAATTCTTCAATTTGTACCTAAAATACAATAAATCAACTTTTAAGCACCAATTATCATTAAAACACACCAAAAGCCCAAATAAAAAGGTACGATAAAGTGTAAAAATATACACTTAACACACCCCCAAACTTGAACTTTTGCTTGTCCTCAAGCAAATAACTCAACTATTACATCTCATCACATAGATCAATGATCAACTTCACGTTTTCAGAACTTGTAATTATAATGACAATTCTTAGGCATTCGCAAGCTCAAAATTCAACAACACTTAGTCACTCACCATTACCAAAAACCACAATTCATACAATTGCTTCAAGCATCCAATATTTGCAAATTAAAGATAGAAAGAATTTATACTTACATGCATATGCTTGACTCCAAATACTCACCAAATTATTCTACTCTACTAATATCGAACATTAAGCTATTGGGATCATTGGGGCTTTGTGGCTTTCAATTGTTAGGCTCTTTGGTTCGAGGTAGGAAATATGGGTATGTGTGGCTATTCTTCTTGAATTTAGGTGATTACGCCAAAATTTGAAAGATAGGCGTTTGAAACAATGAATTCACCTCTACGGACTTTAATAAACTCGATTCACAAAAGTTCAAAAGTCTCCACTTTTGCTTTTGAGGCAATGGATCGAGTTTTCAAAAATAATTCAACAACTAGTCCTTATTTCTCCCTTCTAGTTTCTTCTTCTTCTTCTTTTACTTTTTTTTTTTTTTTTTTTTTTTTAAATATATATATAGAAGCATAGATATTTGTCTTCTTTTTATTTCTTTTTTTTTATTTCTTTTTTTTTTTTCTCTTTTCTTTTTTTTTTTTCGAAGAAGAAGAAGGACCTTATGAAAATTTCGACCGAACTCCAAGGGGTAATTTTTTTTCAAGAGTCTCCACTTTTCTACCTTATACACATGGCTAAAAGAAAGAACACCTTTTCTCCGAGGCTCAAATCAAGGTTCTAAGGAATTTCGATAAAAGGGTCGGCTTGAAAGGCTCAAACGGTTCAAAGAAGGCCCAAATCATATCCCAAATCACTCACTACTCAATACTTCGTATCATAAATTTCCTAAGGTGAGTCTTAAAACCGAACATAGCATGATCTAGCACAAATTAATTCCAAATTTAAAATACAAAACATTCAACAAAAGCAATGCACAAAATGTGATTCCTAGCAATAATTCGCTTCTAAGTCCCGTTGAATCAAAAGCTAAACAAACATCAATTCCTTATCACATAAAACAAGCAATTTCATCATCAAACATTGATCATCTCTCATCATCATAAATCATAGATGCATTTGACTCAAGCAATTTTTTTTTTTTTTTTATTCCGGAAAAACGAGAAAAGCAATAAAAACAAATAAAACCTTATGCATGCAAACTAAAACAAATAAGCACAAAAATAACATGTTTTTCACCCCCAAACTTAAAATTTTCGTTGCCCTCAACGAAATTAGCACAAAGTTTAAGAATAGAAAACACCTGATTTAGTCGGAGTCGATGTAAGTAGGGTGCTCCTCCCTCGCTCTCTCACGCTCATGCTCTTTTGTTGGACGACATAGTTGGGAGAACGTTTGGAATTGATGCGGTAAGAATTGGACAAGAATCGACCTCCAAATTTGGTTGAGGCAAATTGTCGAACACCTTGTGGACGTGCCTTGAAAGAGTAGATTTTGAAGAATTTGGTTCGATTCTCGAGCCTCCCTATCAATACCAACACAAAATAATAATTGGAGAGTGCGTGAGTGAATTATGTGTGTCAAATTGAGGAATTTTGGACGAGAAATTCAAAAATTCGAAAATTCGTGTGTGGGAGTTAGAGAGAACGAAAGAGGAGGGTTTAAGAAATAATGGGGGAGAAAATCTAATTTTTGAAAATTGAAACGCCCCCTATTGAGCTCGGACGGCCGTCCCACGTTTTTGCCTAATTCTCGGACGGCCGTCCGAGAATTTGTCTGCCCTCACTGGTTTGGGGACGGTCGTCCCGGTTTTAAGGCTAAAACTCGGACGGCCGTCCAAGGGTACTTGTTCCTTCTGGTTGTGGGACGGCCGTCCCGTTTTTAAGGTATATTTTGGGACGGCCGTCCCAAATACAGTGCTGCAATTTTTTTTTTTTTTTTTTTTTTTTTTTTTTTTTTTTTTTTTTTTCGGACAGCCGACTCGACCCTCGATCACGTTTTCGACCCTGAAAAGTAAAATTCAAATAATAAGTTAGAATGCATGCTTATGATATTAAAAACGGAACGAAAAATTTAAGAAAAATACGAAAAACAATAAAACTCGGGTTGCCTCCCGAGAAGCGCTAAGTTTAAAGTCTTCAGCCGGACATTGCTTCGTTATTTTCAAGCAAAAGTGACCGAAGTCACTTGGCAATCTTCACTCGCTTCCCAATACGGTTTGAGCCGGCTCCGTTTTACGTTGAACGTACGATTTGAATCCCGCTCCTTTATCTTGACCACCTCGTGAGGAAGAATTTCTTGGACAATAAATGGCCGCGACCACTTTGATTTGCGCTTTCTTGGAAATATCCAAAGACGGGATTTGCACAATAACACCGATAGTCCTTTGTGCAATTCCTTTTTGATTTTCTCCTTACGACCACAATAGCTTGACTCATCCTTCTCTCGTGACTTGCTCGAGCTTTTGGGTGGCAACATCTTCCTTGCATTCTCATCGTTGTTAAGACCTCGACTCGCATGACTTTCTCTCGGAGGATTTAAAAGTGAGTCCATGAAATAAACTTGCTCCGTCCGATTCCCGTTTCCGCCATCATCTCCTGCACTCAAAGATGCTTTGCCATTGTCCAAGATCGAAACATCAAACTTTTCATTATTTGTAAAATCCATAAGCTCAATAGCAAAACAATCATTATTATCATATGGATTTTTATTAGCACTAAAAACATTGAATTTGATTGTTTGATCATGCACAGTCATTGTAAGATCACCACTAGCACAATCAATGAGAGTTTTCGACGTGGCTAAAAACGGTCTCCCTACGATAAGAGGTATCTCCCTATCCTCATCTATATCAAGTATAACGAAATCGACAGGGAAGATAAATTTATTGACTTTCACTAGCACATTCTCTAAAATACCTTTTGGGTAAACTAAAGATCTATCGGCTAATTGAAGAGTTATAGCCGTCGGTTCAATTTCTCCTAACCCAAGATTTTTAAAAGTAGAGTACGGCATAAGATTAATGCTAGCACCTAAATCAACGAGTGATCCAAAATTTTTACCCCCTATAGTACAAGGAATAGTGAACTTACCTGGATCGCCGAGTTTTTGTGGAAGAGGCCGAGTAAGAATTGCACTAATTTGCTCCGTGAGTTGGATCATCTCGTTCCCTTGCAATTTCTTACTTTTCTTCACGAGGTCCTTGAGGAACTTCACCCACTTTGGCATCTTTTGAAGTGCTTCAATGAAAGGAATATTTATGCGAATTTCCTTCAACTTGTCCAAAAATCTTTGATATTCAACATCGAGCTTCTTCTTTATAAATTTTTGAGGATAAGGAATTGGAGGGACTTGTGAAGGAACCGTTGATGGTGGCTCTTCATGAGTTGATTCCTTTTCCTCATTCACTTTCGGCTTCTCGATTATCGTGTTTCTCTTCTCTTTTCGTGGGGCTTCCTCCAATCTCTTGCCGTTCTTCAAGGTGACTGCTTGGCACGTCTCGACCTCGATCTTTTTTGTTAGCAATCGTTGTGGATATGGGATTGGTTCCACCCATTCGGCTACCGTGACTTGCGGCTTGGCTTGAATTTCTTCCCTTTTTTCGATCTTGACATCGATAGCTTGGCACGTCTCGAACTTTTGCTTTCGAGGATCTTCCGTATTCGATGGCAATGCTCCTTGCGGACGGTTCTCTTGATTCAAAGCTAATTGAGCGAGTTGATTCTCCAAATTTCGCAACGAGGCTTGGGTAGCGGTCATGAATTGGGCCAATATTTCATCCGTGTTTGATTTTTGGGCCGGTGGATTGTTGCCTTGATAGCTTTGTTGAGGAGGGGCTTGATTTTGGAATTGACCTTGAGGTCTTTGGTATCCTTGGCCTTGTTGATTTCCTCCATATTGCCCTTGTGATCTCCACCCTTGATTTTGGAATTGGCGAGGCGCGTTGTTGACGTAGTTGAGCGACTCCACATCTTGTTGGCATTGGAGCGTGTAATGATTTCCCCCGCAAATTTCACAGCATGAAGAATCGATTGCTTGGACTTGTTGTGGTGGACTTGCTTTGATGTGCTGCAGAAGGAGTTGATTTTGTTGAGCAATTTGGGTCACTTGAGCTTGAAGGACCGTAATTGCATCTAACTCCAACACTCCGGGTACTTTCTTGGCTCCACTAACCGTCCTCTCGCTTGACTTGGCAAACCGATTTTGAGCAATTTGATCCAACATGATAAAAGCATCCGGTATCGATTGACTCATAAAATTTCCCCCGGTTGATGCATCTAAGACCGTTCTTGCATTCTCGTTAATCCCTTGGTAGAATATGTGGATTTGCCGCCATTGTTCGACTCCATGTGTTGGACACTGCCGCAAAAGAGTTTTAAATCTCTCCCATGCCTCGTATAATTACTCGCCTTGCTCTTGGAAAAAATTATGAATTTCTCGTCGGATTCTCTCGTCCTTCTCGGGTGAGCTATAAACTTTCATGAAGAGGTTGAGAAGTTGAGGCCACGACGAGATAGAGTGGGGGGCTTGGGACATCAACCACTGGCGAGCTCTTCCTTGTAACGAGTGCTTGAAGAGAATTAATTGAAGCGCCTCTTGGGAAACGCCGTTTTGACGGTGAGAGTTACAGGTATCTAGAAAATTGACAATGTGAAGATGGGGATCTTCACCTGCCAATCCACTAAATAACCCGTTATTTTGGAGCATCGTCAAGAGGCCTTGCTTGATCTCAAAATTGTGCGCCTCAATGGGTGGATATTGGATGCTCGGGCGGAATCCGTCATGAGTCGGGATTATGTAGTCTTGAAGTGCCCGTGGCCTAGCTGCTGGCTGTAATGGAAGTTGAAGGGGTGGGTCTTGGACTTGGTTTCCGTTGGCATTGAGTAAATTACCCTCTGCGCGTCTGCGTTCTTCGTCCTCCATTCTATTATTTTCGCGTTGAAGTCTCCTAGCGGCTCGAAAAGTGCGTTCGATTTCGGGATCAAACGGTTCTCTAGCAAGATCGAGTCTCCTAGGCATACACCGTACCTAAAACAAAAATAAAATAAAACAAAAATTAAATGGGTGAATCGTGAAAATTGTTCAAATCTAGAGCTAGAATAAAATAAATAATTAAAATATTCCCCGGGCAACGGCGCCAAAAACTTGTTGGTCGAAAACCTACACGCAAGTGCACGTATCGTACAAGTAATATAGTGGACAATTAAGTCCGGATATCGAACCCACAGGGAATATTTAATTACTTAATCCTAGACGCTAAATTCTACCAATTATTATCAAGCCCACCCTACACAGTCGACTTTAAAGAGAATTAACTAAATTAAAATAAATTAAAAGACAGGCAAAAACAAGAAAGCAATTTAAAACGAAGATTTAATCAAGATAAGCAAGCCTAGGATTTTATTCTTCCCCCTATGTGATTATTACTCCCCCAATTCCTTCAATTATGCAAGCAATTAACCCGGATTATTAACCTGAGATGTTAAAATAATCATAACCCGCTTCCGCGTGTATTACGATTCTAATCCTCTAGATTCAATTACTATATTCCTATGCAATTAATTCTAGAACACAGCATTAAACACAAATCTCAATAATGGCTACCTAAGAGATTAACTATATTCCTATGTTAATACCACAAAGGCTCTTCTATCACAGTTCTAATTATTAACCCGATCTTCCGATTCATGCGATTAACAATAACATAAAAGCACATAAAGTGGCCAGTTTCATGAACTTAATAAAACAAGTAGAAGAAATAATCCGGAATTAAAACTTGCATAAAATCATAGAAAAGGGTTCATAAATCTCACATAGGGTTCCAAATAAAATCCTAGAAACAAGTAATTTAGCTACTCATGATTAAAGCAAAAACGCAAATAAAATAAATCATAGACGATAAATCTTTGCTTAGAGTCTTCGAATTCTTCGTCTTCGTTATTGCTTTGTTGCTCTTGAAATTCAGTAAAAAGATCCCTAATTGTGTGCTTGGATTGGTCTTATATAGGGTGAAGAACTTGGGGAAGAAGGCAGTTTCCTTGTGCAATTAAAATCCCTTTACTGCGCAACTTCGGGGTATGGGACGGGGGTCCCATAATTTGCACTAAAACTGGGACGGGGGTCCGAGCCTTGTTTCTTCAGAATTTTGATATTTTCACTTTTGACCCATATTTTCGCCAAAATTGCAGTTTTGACCCCATACTTTTCCAATTCTTCAATTTGTACCTAAAATACAATAAATCAACTTTTAAGCACCAATTATCATTAAAACACACCAAAAGCCCAAATAAAAAGGTACGATAAAGTGTAAAAATATACACTTAACACGGTGCTAACGATTTAATTACTATCTTTCTAGCTCCAAAATGTTTCAGTTTATGCCTCTAATAGTGGAGAATACATATAATTAGTCTTGCTTGTGCCGATACAATTCCAACAAATAACCGCTTATCTTACGATATATTTCACTTTTTCTGTAGTTGGCTACATGATAATTTTAAAATGATTTTTAACGTAGTATATTTCTGATGGAGGAACGATGATAGTGCTCCAGTTTTTTTGCCAATGAAAGCTTGTTGTTTGTTTGTCGATTGTGTATGAGTATTGAGATTTTTGTAGTAGTGAACGGGTTAGAAGTTATAAAAATATATGAGAGGCAATGCATTGTGTGTTACGGTTGATACGAGATAAGTCATCTCAAACACTAAAATCAAGAAAGTGAAAAATCTTTCTCTTGAGATGGCAAAGAAACGAACTTTTAGTATAGAAAATAAAAATAAACAATATAATTAGAATAAAAAAAATTACAACATTCTAAAAGGGAAGAAACTAATTTTTTTTATAGTGCATAACAATTAGAACGACCATGGAAAATAACAAAAAAAAAAAAAAATTGCATAATTGACTGATACGTAGGGATTTTGAAAAAAATTAACACGAAATAAAAAAGATACACATGTATTTTTCAGAACTAATTGATTTTTTACAAAATGAATTTAGGGTTACCTAGGATTGCCAAACGTGCATTCCTCTTGTCTACGAAAAAAAAGATACACACGGATTTTTCAAATATAACTAGAATGAAAATACAAAAATGACATTAGGGTTACCCTCGGGTTGCTAAGCGTTTATTTCTTTTATATATAGACTTCGAACCCGAGTAAGCAAAATTATTTATGGACGAGACCTCTATTGTTTTAATTTAGGATTGACATTGATTGGTTGAAATAGAAACATTGTGCTCACGTTGCAATAATTCAAGAACTCATGAGTGAATTTTGGTTAAATGAGCAATAATATTGAAATTAAAAAAAAAATCTCTAATTTGAGGAAACATCGTATGTATATAAGACACCTTCCTTTGCCGTTCTAATCATGGATGAAGGATTTTATGTTGGTGTATGCTATTAATAAAAAAAATTAATTAGAAAAAAAAATCATCTGTTGGTAGTCAGTGGCGAATCCAGGATTTTTGCCAAGGGTGTTCGAAATTAAATATAGTAAAAAATATAATAGTTTACGGGGGTTCGGGGGCAGCGCCCCGAATTTTTTTTTGAATACTGTACACATTAAATAATAAAAAATCTTTAAAATTTTTAAATTTAAAGGGAGTATTTTACCATTTTTGGGCATATTTAGACATAAAATTGGTGAAAATATTAAAGGAGTCGTAAACATATATAAGTTGCAAGTGACAAAATGTACATTTCATTAGCAGATTTTGAATTTTCAAAAAGAAAAAAAAAAAAAAAACCACATAGTTGTAAATTTAGAAAAAAAAAATGAAATAATACATATATATACAATATTTAGAATTTTGGAATAATTTATATTATATTTAATATTTAAGAAATAATAAATAAATTAAAGTTACAAATAGCAAAATATATGTTATATTAGGAGATTCTTTTTTAAATATTAAAAAATACCCACATATACAACATTTTTTTAAAACAATTGAAATATTGTATGTAATGGAAAAATTATGAATGAGAGGTTCGGGGACTCTAGGTCTCGAACCCTGTACCTAGGGGTGGAAATTGGAACGAAAATTCCGATTTCCGCCGAATCCGATCCGAAATATTCCGATTTTGGAACGACTTTTTCAATTCCGAATTCCGAAATTCCGATTTCCGAAAATTCCGAAAAAAATCGGATCGGAATCGGAAATACATAACAGAATTTCGGAATTTCCGATTTCCGATCCGAAATTATTCCGATTATTTCCGATTATTTCCGATTTATTCCGATTTTTCTAATTATTATAAATATTTATTACTATATATAATATATACTATATGTCTATAACTATTCGCAGTCTGTACTAATTACTAGTAATATATATTAGTATATTACTAATATTTTTCCATTTATTATATATATATATATATATATATATATATATATATATATATATATATATATATATATATATATATATATATATATATATTTGGACATATTATTATTTTTTAATTTTCTAAAACATACAAGAGTCAAAAATCAAAATTTTTTATTTATTTATTTATTTATTTTTTTGGAAAATTCCGAAAAATTCCGAAAAATTTCCGAAAAATTCCGAAAATTTCCGAAAAATTTCCGAAAATTTCCGAAAAATTTCCGAAAATTTCCGAAAAATTTCCGAAAATTTCCGAAAATTCCGAAAATGAAGATTTCCGAAAAATTCCGATTTTCCGAAAATTCCGAAAAAATCGGAATCGGAATCAATTTTTGAATTCCGAAAAAATCGGAATCGGAATTGGAAGGCGTTTTGGACTTCCGAAAAAAATCGGAAATTTTCCGAAACACCCAAATCCGATCCGATCCGTCCGATTTCCACCCCTACCTGTACCTCTGCAAAATGATATAGAGCACTTAACCAGTTCAGCTACAGCATTGCATTGGCCATACTTTACATTTGCAGTGATATATTACTAAATATATAGGAAATAATTTTTTTTTAAAATCAAGGGTGTGCAGTAGCACACCCTTGGACCACACTGGATACGCCACTGTTGGTAGTGGATTAAGATTTTATGACTATCTGATATCCGATTTGCTATGAAAGATATAGAGTCAAAGATTTTATTGCACAATAATTATGAAAAAAATGGATGAAAAATAGGAGATTGATGTTAAAAGGATTCCACGTGAAGTTTTCAAACATTTTAACTCAGTATAATTTCAAATTTTGAAGAGAAAAGAAATAAGAAAAAAAATAAAGTACAAATACACGATTAGGGTTGCCCGAATTAGGATTCCATAACCATATAATATCCAATTTGCAATGAATGATATAAAGTCAGAAACTTCATTGCAGAATAATTAGAGAATAATGGATGAAAAATAGGAGTTTGATGTTTAAAAGTATTTCTTTAATAATTAGTTACACTAGCAATTATTATTAAAGTACATCTCATCAAGATTAAGGTGGTGTTTGCAAACGCTTTTTGAAAGTGATTATGAGCTTTTTTTGGCTCATAATCTGTTTTCAAGTGTTTGCAAAATTAACTTTTGCTTTTGCTTCTCTTAAAATAATCTGATTTAAGCTATTTTTTAAAAGCACCCATAACCCTGCTTTTTCTATTTAAGTTCATTTTCCGAAATATTTGCAAACACCCTCAACTTTTAGAAATAAGCATTTAAAACTGACTTAACTCACAATCACTAACTTCTGCTTTTAAATAATCATTTGCAAACACCCCCTAAATAATATCCAAATTTTTTCTTCAAGTTTTCACCAATTTTATTTAGGGTAAATTACAACCACCCCTAAGGTATGGTTAAATTACAAAACCCCCCTCTTGTTTGGGTAATTACAACCACCCCTCAACTATAAATCTTCTTACACGTCCACCCTTGCGGCTTCAAATTTAGTGGAATCTTCGAGATTTTATGGAATATTATCACTTTTGTACCCGTTTTATCATATTCGAACTCCACACGTGGAAGCAAGATGATCATTATATGTGTTTTTTGGCTTGTATATATCAGATTGTGGTGCATGAGAAACTGTATTTTTACACAAAACGAGTACAAACTAGAGCACATTCCACGAAATCTAGATGATTATGTTGAATTTGACACCATAAGGGTGGAGATATAAGAAAAAAATCATAGTTGAGAGGGTAGATGTAATTATCCAAACAAGAGGTATTTTTTCGTAAATTGACCATCCCTCAAGGGGTGTTTATAATTTACCCTTTTATTTATGATTAGGTAGAAGTAACCCGCATAGCGAACGAACTAACCATTACACCAAGCCAACCAGCATTGAGATAGTTCTGAAAAAACCCCATCTTATTTCAAAGCCTTTTGACGAAACCTTTACAAGACATTTTCTTTTCTTTTTTTTTTTTAATTTTTTTTTAAGAAAATATATATGTTAAGCTATCGCTTATAATCTATATTCTTCTATGATAAAAAATATTTCTTATAATATTTTCTTGGACTCTAGGATGATTTACATGGTTTGAAACATTCCAAGCGAATTATAATTCGCTATGTTTATGTTTACGTTATTCGTGTTTTGCCACTATGACATGTCCGTAGGGACATTTATAAATATTATTAAGGAGTTTGCTATTATCAGTGCATTTTTTTCCACTCGCAGTGCAAAATAATTCATTTTTTTCTATTTTTCTAATATTCTCCAAGTCCTCTCTCAAACATTCTCAAACCTTTAAATTTTGAAACTTTGCAAATCGTGTATGTTTTTCTAACAATATCAGTTCGAGCACAATAATTATGAACATGGATGAAAGCGACTTCGATTTTGAGGTGAAAATACATGTTTTTATTTTGTCAATTTTCAACATTTGTAAGCATTTCGTGTTGTTTTTTCACGAAATTTAAGGTTGAATTTCGTGTATTACGACATGAAATGTATCTTGTTATCTGTTTTATGTTTGTTTCGTGAGTTTGTGGACGACGTCTTTCTTTAGATTTCGTAACTGTTTCCACGAAATTGTACCTTGCATTTCGTGTAAAATCTCATGAAATCCCTAAACTATTTGTTTTAAGTTTTAATATTTATGCAGGAACAAAGAGAAAAATCTCATGATCATAGTCACTTCTTTCAACGTGGTGTCTGTCGTGTTTGATAGTAGAGAGGCGTAAAAGACACAACAATTAGTCATCATCATGAATTGATTAATCATTGTAAAACACATAAATTACACTATTTGACGTCAATGCGGACTATTGAAGAAACATTATTGTCCGTTCAAGTTAATTGGCAAAAAGTCAAAGGATGATGGGTTAAGGCGATTGAGTGTGAGTGATGGTAATAATAACCATCGGCCGTATTTTAAAGTTTAACTTATGTGTTAGAATGTTTAAATTTATAATGTTGTGTGTTGTATTTTAATGTTTAGCTTATGTTTTGGAATGTTTAAATTTGTAACGTTGTTTTTATATTTTAATGTTGAACTTATGTTTTGAAATGTTTAAAATTTGTAATGTTTGAATATAGAATGTTGTTTTTGTATTTTAATGTTTAACTTATGTTTTGGAACGTTTAAATTTGAAATGTTTAAATTTGTAATGTTTAAATTTGTAATATTGTGTTTTTTATTTTATTGTTTAACTTATGCTTTGGAACGTTTAAATTTGTATTTTAATTTTTAAACTTGTGCGTAGTTGCTAAATTCATGAAATTAGTTACCTATAATACATAAGAAAATCCAGTGACTAGTAAATTAAAATATTAAACAAACTAGTAAATTAAATAGTTCCTAATAATAATAAAAGCAAAAGTTAATCAAATAGATTCTAATAATACATAAAAAGAAATAGTAAATTAAATATATCCTAATAATAATAATAAAAAAAAAGTTAATGAAATAGTTTCTAATAATACATAAAAAAACTAGTAAATGAAATAGTTCCTAATAATACAATAAAAAAAAAATCTAAACTACCGCCTCGCTCCCCTCGGTGGATGCACCTCATAACCAACATCATTATCATCGTCGTGGTCGTGGTCGATGCCAATATATCGGGGGGCTGGAAGCATAATATCTCCAAGGTCAGGCGTAAATCGGCGAACTGCTGCATACAGTCCTATCTAGTGCTCTTGGTGACCGGGTACAAGGCACATACTATCTAATAATAAGTCGGCTGATCTGGTGGCCTCACGTTCTCTCGGTGCGGTACAACCGGGCCAATATTGGAGTTGGTGATCATCAGATGAGCCCGATCGGTGTACAACTCCATGTAGTGCTCGTCCACTTCTCTCCGTTGTCGAGCGTCATGTAGTCGTTATGTCCGAATGGAATGAGCATGGACCATGTCGCACATACCATCTGGAAATGGGTAGTTCACCTTGTACGATGCACCTCATCTCGGATCGCGTAAACATGGCTCCATCGATGAAATCAAGCCGCGTGGATTATCATGAACCCACCCGAATTATCGGACGCAGCTCTACGACCCACATGTATTGGATGGTGCCATGATACAACGAAGATCCTCTCGTGTATATCCCGACCATACGGAAGCCACTAGAGCTAAACAGGTAAAATATAAATACATAAATAAAAAAATTGAAGTATACAATAATACATAAATCGATAAATTCAAATAAACAATAATATGCATACACGTAAATAAATAACTTACATCATCCGCACTCATATTGTCGAGTAAACCTCGAATATGCTCGACTTGTCCCACTTTTGGAGGCATGCTCCACCTCTTGCATCGAGGCTGGAAGTTGTGGTACTGATCGCTCTCCTCTGGCGGCTGAAATCTCGGAAAGTACTCGTATAACTAGCATCGTGATATTTTATTTAAGAATATTTAATTAAAATAAAAAATAGAATAAATTAATATAAAAAAATTATCAAAAAACAAACATATTAATTTACGTGAAGAAGGGCGGTGCAACCCGCCATGCTCCTCGACTGTGCCCGACTGCATATACCCAGCTCTTTGTATAGATTGGCTGGACAGTCCGAACCCTACGAATACGTGCCGACCTGATCAAGTACGGCATCCTCGAGCATGTGCATATACCGCGGATTTACCTGATCACACATCTTGTCGGGGAATAAAACCGACCCAAGAAGAAACACCAAATATATCTGAACTCGGTATCTCGTGGGCGTGTCGGGCATCAACAGTTGTGCATGTATCATCCTGCATGTGGGGCCCCCATGCTTCCATGCGTCGTTAATCTCATCATAATCGAGGTTCATAATCTTAGACATTGTATACACGCAGTTTGTCCGCTTGGTGTCCTAGTCGTACCTAGGCGCGACCACCTGTTGATCCACATAAGTACCTAGTATCATCTGGACATCGTGGATAGTGAGAGTCATCTCTCCCCACGACATATGGAAGTTGTTCGTCACTGGCTGCTACCGCTCCACGAACACAAACAATAATGGACCATTTATGCGTTGTATGAAAAAGCGGGCTAGGGGATACAAACCTGTCAACCGCAAAAAAATCCTTGTTTACAGTGACATCCATATCTAACGGGGCCAGTGCATCTCCAATCGCATCATAGTTGAAATGGGTCAGGGAGCTGATGCGGGAGTCCACTCGTCCAAACGGACTTTCCTGCAATCATTTAGTTAGAACGCATATTAGTTAATCAACTATTCAAATATTTTAATATAAGATATAACAATTATAATATTAAAATTAAAACAATTAATTAACTTACTTCTCCCCTCAAAATATATGCAGCTACGTGCGGTTTGAAATTGGGAAACAAAGTTGGATCCCGGGGGCCACCGGGAAATGGACCATCTAGCACAAACGGATTGACATGACTACGACCTCGAGGACCACGACCTCCACGGCCCGGTGCTCGACCTCCACGAGCTACAACCTCGGTCTCGTGAACGGGGTCCACCACCTCCTCCTCCTCCATAGCATGGGAAGGCCCGACATCGGCAATGTGTAACCAATGACCCAACAACACCATCTCTCTCAGCCTCTCTCCTACACGTCGTGTAGACATAGTCATCCGCTCCCGCTCGCGTCGCCCTGTTGATGCTCGACCTCATCACGAACTGCTCGCATAAGTGCCTTTGACTTGCCTTTACTTGCCATCTGTCAGATAAGACATTAAACAAGTAAATGTAATGTATAAATAAAAATATTAAGCAAAAGAAAAAATAAAGCAACAAAAATGCCCTGTTTTGTGAGCAAACACAAGAAACGTAAGCTTATATTCCGTAGTTTTCTCCACGAAACGTAAAATAAACTACATATATACACATGTTTCATGTATAGTACAACAAAAAAGAAAGCTTAAGTTTCATAAGAAAACTTACGAAACTTAAGTCTTAATTTCGTCGTAGAGGAAACAAAGAAATAAACAGCGTTTCGTGTGAAAAATAACGAAACTCTTTGTTTAATTTCGTGAATTTTTTTTTTCAAGAAACTGATAATTGATGCATTTTGTTAATACACAGTTATAAAACATTGGATTAATGAAATGGAGTTCGAGTTTTACCTCAAATTGTTGTCGGATTGCTCGTTTAATACGCGGGAATTGGAAGAGTGTTGGAGAGAATTTGAGAGGATTTTCATTCTTTTTCGAAAAAAGTTACAAATGAACCAAAAGTGCACTACAAGGTGGTAAAATTTGCACTATGAATAGCATTTCAATATTATTAATGAATGTAGGAATACAAACTATTGCATCTCTAGGATCTAAGAACGCCAGACCTCTCGAAACATAAGCCAATTGATTTGGTCTTGTGCATAAAAATTACTTAATAATTAATTTTGTATATTTATTTTAGGTGCAGAGCTAGTACAACCCTAGTATTTCATAAATTGATGCCCATACAATATATACAAAATAGATTTAATAAATAATAATATAAAAGTCAATCGGATCGTGGTAGTTAAATAATAGGATGTGGATTATTTTGCAAAATATTAGATTTCATCAAAATAAATTGTAAATATAAAATGATCCAAAGTCATTACGCAACATCTGCTGCAAACTAGAACATAAGTATTTGATTAAGGACAAAAACCTCGCCGAACAATCCTAAATGGTTTAATCGCCACCGCCGCTAGGGGAGCCTTCACCGTCACTACCACCCTAATCGTTCAAAAAGTACTTTCTAATAACTTCAGCGAACCCATTATACTCCTCGGGGTCCACTTCTTCACCATCATCAACTATCACCTACCCATCACCCATTATCACTAGTGGTGCCGGAGGTGGTGGTGGAATGGGTGGAGCAACTGGAGCAGCTGGCGGTTGGTGGGCGGCGCTGCGCATGACCATCAACAATTGAACTCACATCGAAGCCCCACGCTTGGGATCCTCTGCCCGATATTTATTGATAAATACCGTCAGGGGCTCCACGTAGTAATCGAACCCTATAGTGAGGCCATGGCGGCGATTACATCTTCTGGGTTGATGGTTTTTTTTTTTTTACTCACGGTGGGCCTTCTCATTGGCCTCACTGGTTACAAAGGAGATGAACTCTGAGACACACTCTTGAATAATCTCTTTCGCATCATAGGAAATTTTTGCATGGGGCAGGAGCGCCCTACGTAAGACTCGGACGATGTTGGTCATCGGCATATACAAATATGCCTCGCGCCGGAAGTGGACCTGACCACAGTTCGGTTCGGTTCCGGTTCCGGTTCCAAACCGCCGGTTTCGGTTCCGATTTTGGAGGAACCAAAACCGAACCGAAAAAAAACCGGTTCCTTACCGTTCGGTTCCTAACCGGTTGCGGTTTGGTTCCGGTTCGGTTCCCGGTTAGAACCGTAGAATTGTCCGGTTCTTAATAATAACTTTTTTTAATTTATATATATATATATATATATATATATATATATATATATATATATATATATATATATATATATATATATATATATATATATATATATATATATATATATATATATATATATATATATAACTTAAAAAATACTTTAAAAAACTTGAAAAAAAACTTTTAAAAATAGTTTTTTTTTTTTAAGTTGAAAGTATATTTAAAAAACTTAATATTTTTTTTTAAATACGTATTTTTTTTTCTTAATACTTAAATATATATATATATATATATATATATATATATATATATATATATATATATATATATATGATATACCTAAATGGGCCGGCCCAACGGGCCCTCAAATTTATCTACTAATTAGGCCCACTACATGATAGCCCAATCATATACAAGTGGGCCCATTACACGAAAGCCCAAGCTCCTTCAAAGTAAGGCTTGGGCCCAACAAAGGAAGCCTAACCCATTTAACAACATTTAAATAGATGTTTTATTCATTGATTAAGGTACGTTCTCATTATTGACAATTCACCCCGAGTTTTATTCTCTCTACTCTCTCTACGATCCATACATCTGACTTGAGCGTCGGAGGGGTTTCCGCCAGATCAACCCGCGGCTTAGTTCACGTGTGCTCATTTTGTAGGGACCTCAGGAACATCGAGTTGACTAGCTACTGATCAGCTTTGCTCTCCCAGCTCGTTTTCTATACTATCCTAGGTGAACTATATTTTAGCTTCATCATTTTGGCGCCGTCAGTGGGAACGATGCAAACCAGATCACGTAGCCAACAAGATCCTCCTGAGGCGTCAGCTCGGAGAGAAAACGACACAGCTAATAACCTCCCATCCCGTGGAGGATCTGGCATCCCACCTCCTCCACGCGCTGCGGAGCAACTTCCTCCACGTGCCACGGAGCCAGCTCCTCCACGTACTGCAGATCCACATCGCGAGGTTCAGGTGATCCCCCCTCGGGACCCACCACTCGCCGATCCACCACTCCCTGCTCCTCGAACGGTTCAAATAACCGAGGACGCACTCCAACGTATGATAGCGGAAGCTTCTACTCGCGCCGCCACGGAGGCCGTAACTCAATATATCGCCACGATGGGAGCAAACGCTCCCAATGCGATACCGGCACAAGCTCCACCTATAGTACCACCTGTGGCCCCACCGCCAATCCAGAATCAAATAAGTGTCTCCTCCTCTACGTCGGACCCACGGTCCCGAGTGCAGCTATCTACTAATCACAGAGGAGCACAGCCCAGACAACAACGTCGGCGCTCACCCCTTCGGGGGAATGCATCACCACCGAGAATCCCTCTCTTTAATGAGGGAGAAGGCGAAGTAAACAGCCGAATGACTAGCCAAAACGTGTTCTCCCAACCAAATAATCAAATGGGTGAGAGGATGCCTCTCCCAGCAAGACGCAGTCCCTTCACCATAGACATCCTCAACGAGGTATTACCTCAAGGAGTAAAGATCTCGGGGTTACCTCAGTTCGAAGGGACCACCGACCCACAGGAACATATTGAGAAATTCAGTGCCATGGCGGATTTATACGGCCCGACGGATGCTGCGATGTGCAAAATGTTCCGTACCACTCTCTCCAAGAGGGCAATGAATTGGTTCAACTCTCTACCCATAGGGTCGATTGACACCTTCGCTCGGCTGTCGACCCGATTCACCAACCAATTCGCCATCAACAAACAATACGCCAAGACCCCAACTCATCTTTTCTCTGTAGTGCAGAGAGATAACGAAACACTCCACAACTACATCAAACGTTTCGTAGAAGCCGTCCATGAAGTCCCCAGTGTGGGGCAAGACATGCTCTCAGGGATTATGCAACAGAACTTGAAACCGGGTAGATTCAAGGAATCTATTGCCGGAAGACCACCAGGCAACCTAGAGGAGTTGTTAAATCGAGCCGAAAAGTACGTCAGGATAGAGGAAGCTTCCACCCACGCTCCCCCTAAAAGGAAAAGGAAAGATGACCGTCAGGACAATAGGAGGCGTGATGACCGACGTCCACCACTTCCACCTCCAAGCCAACCCTCCTCTTCCTACAATAGGTTCACTCCGTTAAACGCTCGCCTCACTGAAATCCTTCACGTGATAGAACAGAGAGGTTTAGCGGAGCCTCCACGTCCTATGCAGCCGAATGCAAAACGAGAAAAGTCGGATCGCTATTGTCGATTCCATAAGGACAAAGGGCATACTACGGAGGAATATGCACAACTTAAAATGGCGATTGAGAGGCTGATCAAACAGGGCCATTTAGGCGAATACGTCGATAAGCCGCGAAATAAACGCCGTGATGATCCTCCACGCCGAGATAGCAATCGAGATCAACAACAAAGACGAGAAGATGGGGGTCATCGACGTGACCTAGATAACAACGATAACCAGCCTACCCGAGGAATCATCTCGTTTATCTCCGGAGGACCGGCGGGGGGCGATTCACAAAATGCAAGACGCACCCTCGCTCGATCAGCACGCATGAATCAAGAACGTGCTTCTCCATCCGCACGCATATATCAAATACGAAGACCTGATCACAGCATAGTCTTCAATTCCTCCGACCTTGAAGGTCCAGATGAAGACCATGTCGATGCATTAGTGGTAACAACAACGGTGGCCAACTTCTTGGTCAAGAAAATATTAGTGGATGGTGGGAGCTCAGCTGACATCATGTACCTCCATGCTTTTAAGCAGCTAGGCATAGATAATGCCCGTTTTAGTCCCATCTCCACACCCCTGAAAGGGTTCACAGGAGAAGGTATTTTGTCCATGGGAGAAGTGGAGCTGCCTGTCTCTTTAGGGGAAGACCCCTGTCGAATCACGAAACTAATCAAGTTCCTCGTCGTCGACAGGCCATCACCCTACAACATCATTCTAGGGAGGCCAGCCATCCACACATTCAAGTCAGTACCTTCCTCCTACCATCAGAAGTGGAAGTTCCCTACTCCCTATGGAATGGGAGAAGTGCTTGGAGATAGACGTCTCGCTCGAGAATGCTATGCAAGGGCCCTACGAGAACCCTCAAAGAAGCTTAAACCGCCCGGAAAGGGAGACGATACCCAAAAATCCGACAAACGGAAATGGGTCAATGCAATCATTGAGGACAATAAAGAAATCCTCATCAGTGTACCAGACGATAGCATCAAGCTAGCAGCTGTCGAAGAGCTTAAGTTCATAAAGCTCACACCTGGAGATGATTCCAAACTCCTACGCATCGGATCTGATTTAGATCCTGAGACGGAGCAGCAGCTAATCAACTTCCTGCGACACAATGGAGATGTGTTTGCATGGAAAGCCCAAGATTTGTCGGGCATTCCCCCTCAGGTAGCCCTACATCGGCTTAACGTCGACAAGAGGATGAAGCCAGTCAAACAGAGGAAACGAACGTTTGGACCCGAACGCAACAAGCATATCAAGGCAGAAGTGGCTAAACTTCTAGAGGCGGGTCATATACGACAAGTTCAGTATCCTGAATGGTTATCGAACGTAGTGCTCGTTCCCAAACCCGGAGGAAAATGGAGATTATGCGTAGACTTCACTGACCTCAACAAAGCCTGTCCTAAGTATCCATTTCCTCTACCCAGAATCGATCAGCTCATCGATTCGACCTCGGGGTGCGAACTCCTCAGCTTCCTCGATGCATACCAAGGGTATAACCAGATCTTACTGGCACCAGAAGATCAAGAGAGGGCTAGTTTCATCACTGACCAAGGCATCTACTGCTATCAAGTCATGCCCTTCGGGTTAAAAAACGCAGGAGCCACCTACCAGCGTCTAGTGAACAAAATGTTCGCAGATCAGATCGGTAAAAATATGGAGGTGTATATCGATGACATGCTCGTCAAAAGTGTCAAGGTCTCGGACCACCTAACTGATCTGGATCAGTGTTTCGCCACCCTGCGAAAATATAAGATGAAGCTCAACCCCCTCAAATGTTCATTCGGAGTTAGGGGAGGCAAATTTTTGGGTTATATGATTTCGCAGCGAGGAATCGAAGCTAATCCCGCTAAAATCGAAGCAATCACCTCCATGGCTCCGCCAACATCGATCAAGAAAGTTCAACAACTCAACGGCTGTTTGGCATCCCTGAATAGATTCATTTCAAGATCAGCGGACAAAGCTCTCCCATTTTTCAAGATTTTAAGGGGAGGAAAAAAGTTCGAGTGGGATGAGGCATGTCAAAAAGCCTTCACTGAGCTAAAGTCATACCTCGCTTCACCACCCTTGCTCACAAAACCTCAGCCGGGAGACACACTCATGCTGTACTTAGCTACCTCGGCTGATGCCATCAGCGCGGTCCTCATCCGAGATGGAGGAAAAGGTCACCAACCCATATACTACATAAGTCGCGCTCTTCAAGGAGCCGAACAACGCTATACCAATATGGAGAAGCTCGCTCTCGCCCTCATCAACGCTGCCCGGAAGCTTCGACCTTACTTCCAGTCACATCAAGTAGTGGTTCTCACCAATTATCCACTGAAGCAAATACTAAGGAGTCCCGAAACGTCCGGACGATTAGCAAAATGGGCTATAGAGCTAAGTGAATACGGAGTAGAATTCAAACCCCGCCCAGCTATCAAAGCGCAAATACTGGCCGACTTTCTAGTCGAAATGACCACAGTAGAAGAAAGCACCTCTCTCCCTACTTGGTCCGTCAGCGTCGATGGATCTTCTACTACAACAGGAGGTGGAGCGGGCATCGTACTAACAAACCCCGACGGAGATGAATTCGAGTATGCTCAACGCTTCGAATTCACAGCCTCGAACAACGTCGCTGAGTACGAAGCACTGATAGCAGGAATCCGCCTCGCCCTAGCAGCCGGAGCGCGCAAGCTCCTAATCCAAAGCGACTCTCAGCTCGTCGTCAACCAAGTACTTGGAGCTTACGAGGCTAAAGAAGACACCATGGCCAAATACTTAGCTCTCGCGCACACTCTCTTATCTAAATTCGAGAGCTACGAGATAAGACAAGTACCTCGCTCCAATAATATCCATGCCGACAAATTAGCTAGGCTTGGAAGCTCCATGGCTAGCATCGGAAGTCGGAAGGTGACGCTCCTCACCTCACCTCAGCCAGAGATAACTTCACCCACAGAAGTACAGTACACCGAGGAGGATGAACCATGCTGGTTCACTCCAATCCTGAAGTATCTCAAGAAGGGAGAACTTCCAGCGGAATCCACCGAAGCACGAAAGTTAAAAACGAGAGCCGCTCGCTTCGTCATAGTGGGAGAAGAATTATACAAGCGAGGGTTCTCATTTCCTTACCTCAAGTGCCTCGACCCGACCACAGCGGATTACGCACTTAGAGAAGTACATGAAGGCATCTGCGCAAATCACTTAAGCGGGAGAACTTTAGCTCTCAAACTACTGAGGCAAGGCTACTATTGGCCAACGATGCATGAAGACGCGAAGAAGTTAGTCCGGAAGTGTAAGCCCTGCCAAGAGCATGCAAATATCACTCACCTACCAGCGGCATTAATGCAACCAATTGACAGCCCCATCCCTTTCGCCCAATGGGGGATGGACTTAGTTGGACCATTTCCACCCGCCACAGGAGGACGTAAGTACCTCATTGTAGCAGTGGACTACTTCACCAAATGGGTGGAGGCTGAACCCTTAGCACGCATCCGAGAAGAAGAAGTCATCCAATTTCTATGGAAGAACATCGTGTGCCGCTTCGGAATCCCACGTTCCATCATCTCGGATAATGGAACCCAATTTTGCGGCGACAAAGTAAAAAATTGGTGCCTCGGCTTGGACATCAAGCAGTTCTTCACATCGGTAGCAAATCCACAAGCTAACGGCCAGACGGAGGTTACAAATCGCACCATCCTCCAACACCTTAAGACAAGGCTGGGAAGTGCCAAAGGAAAATGGGTGGAAGAATTGCCTAACGCGCTATGGGCGTATCGTACAACCCCACGAGCAGCAACCGGAGAGTCGCCCTTCAATCTAGCTTTCGGAACAGAGGCTATCGCACCCGTCGAAATCGGAGAACCATCTTGGCGAATCACCAACTATGATCCAACAGCTAATGAAGAGGCTATGCGGGGAAGCCTCGATCTCGTAGATGAATTACGTGAAGTCGCATACATCCGACAACAGATGTATAAATCACGCATGGCCAAGGCATATAACTCAAAGGTCCGCCCTCGCTCCTTTCAAGTTGGAGATTTAGTCTTCCGAAAAGCTGAAGCCTCTCACCCCATCGGTAAGCTCGACCCAAAGTGGGAAGGACCGTATAAAATCACCAAAGTCGTCAACACCGGAGCATATCGCCTCGAGAACACTGACGGACACCCTATACCCAGAACTTGGAATATAGGGAACCTCAAACGATTCTACGCCTAAGGTATACATCTACCTTACTTCAGATCAGTTGAGACCGTCAACAATATTTCTTCTATAGGAAAATACTTACGAATTGCTACCCATGCAGGCTCCACGACCTTCCACGTCAATTGTCTTCTAAAGCTGCTTATACATGGTTGGAAATTTGACACCACATAACGAGGTACGTGAACGTCCCACCTAAACTGGGGGGCTAGTAATTTTTACTTACATCAGCGAGTCATAATTACATCCCATCATCTTCTTACAGGTTGAGAACCTATTATGGGAGGATGCATATTACTCAATCAATCCCCTAAAGAGCGAAGATACTCTATACCACATCTTCAAGGGTAATTATTATACATTTACTAGAATTCAACACACAGATAATCTTATTTACGATTACTAACATGACAAAATAATCCCACCAGCAGGCATGATTGCATAGCAACTCGCAGCAACTCACGAATTCATTTCATATCTGGGAGCGCGAGAAAGAAATATCAACCCCCATAGTAGAGTACGTGAAAGAGCAATACACATCACCATAGCTTCAATTACTACATCATCAATACAAGTGATTAAATAGATTCTCTTTTTATCAATTGTACTTGACAGGCATAGAGACGCCAAAAGAAGTCAATCTACCATCCGCACAGTGAAACGACCAAGTACAAGGAAGACGTGGAAGAAGAACAAGTGTAGCACAATCACTCAGAAGCATTTTTTTTTTTATTATTATCAAGAAAATTTATTGCTTAGCAGTAGTTAGTTACCTCCGCCTCATGTAGGCCCATCGCATTAGCGATTTATTTAAATTCGCCTCACATCGGCTTGTAACAACTCTCCTTTGCTATCATCGAATATATCACAATTTTCGTTTTACTATCTGTGCCTTTACATCGATATAAACTACTTCTCATCAGGAGTTTAATTCAATACCACCCTATAAACACTTAGAGAGATTTAGACAATCCATATAGCCTGGCCAGCTGGATTATCTAAGTCCCTTTACTTGTTTCACGAGGTGTTAATTTTAAAACGTGGCCACGGACAAATATATTTAAGACCCAAGCGGTCTAAACAAAGGGCACGGCCCTTAACAAAAACCTTGGGAGACTGATCCCCTCCTCAAGTACATCGCGTACAATGCTAAATGTAAATACATATAAGCAACGCAGTAATTCTTGACAATGTCAAAATAAATAAATCGAAATTTTAAATTTCAAAGTCAAACACGGAGGAAACTCATACGAAATAGTAGTGGACATACCCATCTACATCAGCGATCAAAGTAAAATACGAAATCCATAAAAAGATAATACCAATAAAAAACAACAGGGAAAAGTTAGCTATCCTAACAGATAAGCCTAAACTCCCCTACCACGAGCGGAAGACGCAACCACGGTAGAATCATCCGCAACCATATCATCCGCAAGCTCTGTACCCGTCCCATTGACATTTACCTCATCTTCCTCTTCATCGGATATGCCAGCTTCCATCCCACGAATCATTTTCTCGCTGATACCACCCGCATCACGCAGATATTTGCGACAAGCACGCACTAATGGCTTATAAACCACAGCCAATGCATGCTCCTCAATCATAGCAATACACTCGTCACTACCTCGGAAGCTAGCCTTGGTTTCCTCCACGATGGACTCCCTATAGACCACACCACCGGATGTCGTGAGGAACCTCTTCCCTGTCGCCTTCTCAACTTCATATTTCTCTTTGAGCTGGTCGTAGCATACGTTCAATTTATGAACATCATCCTTATACGCCTTCGCTTCACTTCGAATAACCTCGAGCTCCTCCGTCTTCTCAGCCAGCTCCTCTGTCCGCCGAGCAAGCTCTTCCGAGCGCAGAGCAAGGTCAGACCGCACCACTTCCAACTGGCTTAGAAGTTCATCCTCACGCGCTTGGCTTCGAGCCCTTTCAACTTCCTCCCTAGCCTCCGCACTCCTACCATGCTCCATGAGATATCTCCAAGTCGCCACCAACTAAAAATAAATAAATAGAACACTAAATTTACACAAAGAAGAGGAGAAGTAACATTTAATCCAGCTTTAAATAAACAAGGACTCACCCGACATATGTCCCCACCAGCTAACTCCAACATATGACAAGGACCCTTACCAGACATCCGAGCACGATCATACTCCCGAACGAACCCCTCAGTACTCAACATAGGTAGATCACGATCCGACACATCCCAATACGACTCCTTACCATCGCGATTCACACCATAGGTAAACAACTGTTTCCCTCCTCCACCATGGAAAGCATATGTCTCTTCTGGTTCAACCCGTGGACGCTTAGGCACAACCACATACTCGGTATCCACCATCTTTCCCTTGCCACGATCCCTCGTCGGTGGACGCCCCTCCACTTCACCAGCACTGCTACGATCATCTGCGACTACTCGAGGACTTTTCACAGGGACATCCTCACGAGTCAAACCATTTGAAGAACCTCCCAACACAGAGAGATCTTTATTTATATATATATATATATATACATATATATATATATATATATATATATATATATATATATATATATATATATATATATATATATATATATATATATATATATATATATATATATATATATATATATATATATATATATATATATATATATATATATATAAACACAAGTCAAGGCAACAAAAGGATATACGATGCTGACCCTTCACCGTCGGTATCAAACTCCTCGGATCAAATTCCACATCACACAACCCAGATTCCTCAATCCTCTTCGCCATATTTGCAGTAATCGCGAAACTCTCACACGTAGGATTCCAAACTACGGGAACGTCAAAAGTGGGAGCCCTCACGTAAAAAAAATAGGTCTTCCATTTTCCCAAAGATAGCTTCACACTCTTCACAAATTGGAAATGAACGCGAGGATGAAAGCAAAAGAAAGGCATCTTATTGGGCCGATGCAACGTAAATAACGCCTTAAACAAACTCACAGACACAGGCAGACCTACTCGAACCACCCTAAAGTGAAACGCTTGGAACATCAGAACAGCAGTCGGCGTTAGCTGACTATACCCGATCTTGAATTCCTCGCAAACCTTCAACAAGGTGGGATGCGGGGTAATCTGAGATGTACATGTCAAGTACCCCAAAAATACCGTATGAAACCCATCGGGCGGCGAATACAAACGGTCGCCCTTCCGAGGCAACAACAACTCGACATTACTCGGCGCTCCAGATAACCGACGGATAGAATGCAAATGCTCTTCCGTCAATACACTATCAAAATTAACTAAGTCCAAATTAATTGGCTTATTTTTCTTTTGCCTCCTCGTGTCGACCTCAACATCGTCTAGCGGAATATCATCTTCCTCCTCCTCTTCATCCGTTAGATCAACTTCACTACTAGACACCGCACGCTCACTCCCCAAAAGAATTTGATTCGAATCATCACTATCGCTCCCAAAATCCACGACTCGACGCCCATAACGACCTCTAATGGAATCTGTTTCACCGACAGTAGAGCGAATAGTAATATTGTTATGCACTTCTACATCATCACTCCACGATTCAATGATTTCTCGCCGACCAAAACTTCCCCCGTTTAAAATACCACGCGCATCAACACCCTCGGAAATTTTCCCGTCAAATTCGCCCGAACCGGCCTCAAAACCAGGCTGTAACGCGCTCTCACGCGCGCGCGTGGCCCCAAAAAGGGCTGATTCACCCAGCTGCCGCCCACGTGTCGTCTCTCCACTTGCTGAAGCGCGTGCGTCATCACCCATTTGCCGCCCACGTGTCGCCTCCCCATTCGCTGAAGCCCACGCGTCCGCCACAGCACGCCCATCCGACGCGCGCGCGCGTCGCTCGGGAAGCGCGCCAGGCTGCTGCTCATTAATGGGCACGCGCGCGCGTCTCTCGATCCCGGCGCCCGACGCGCGCGTCACTCCATCTCCACCCAGCTCCCACGCGCGCGCACGTTCCTCGTTAGGTGCGCCCGACGCGCGCGCGTCATCCAACAAAACCAGCCCACGTGGCTGTGTCGGCGGCTCAGCAACTTCCTTCGGCTCCAAGCGCGCCTCGAAGCGCGCGCCCTCTCTCACATGGGACCGGCCGGCTTCTTGGCTCAAGCCAACACCCATAAAGCCGGCTACAACCCCCTTTCTCTTCTCAATTCGAGAATCAGCTATCGAAGATCCAATTTCTACACCCGACGCTACTATCTCCTCGCGTTCCATACCCACGGTACCAAAAGTTTTCTTACCCCCTTCAACCGGATCTCAAAGTTTAATTCGCAAAGATTTCGAATTACCCGAGTTCGACATGAGAAATTTTTTTTTCCCCGAAGAAATAATCAAGCAACAAAAAATTTCTACCCTACCGCTAAAAAATAATAGAAGAGAAAGCAGAAGAAGACCTAAAGTTAAAGATACATACCCATATTTATTACGCAAGACTTGAAGTTTAACGCTTTCCACCGCAAAAGGAGTCTATTTATCTGGCCCTAGTATATTATATAAAACCCTTAAATATATACCTGGCTGCCAAATAAAGGCAATAATCCCTTATTTAAATTAAGAAATTAATTCACCAACGGAAACAATTCAATAGACGACGCAATTAACTCTCGACACGACCCGGATACCTCTACACAAGTCCCCATCTCGAATCGAGAGTTGGGGGGCTTAATGATATACCTAAATGGGCCGGCCCAACGGGCCCTCAAATTTATCTACTAATTAGGCCCACTACATGATAGCCCAATCATATACAAGTGGGCCCATTACACGAAAGCCCAAGCTCCTTCAAAGTAAGGCTTGGGCCCAACAAAGGAAGCCCAACCCATTTAACAACATTTAAATAGATGTTTTATTCATTGATTAAGGTACGTTCTCATTATTGACAATTCACCTCGAGTTTTATTCTCTCTACTCTCTCTACGATCCATACATCTGACTTGAGCGTCAGAGGGGTTTCCGCCGGATCAACCCCCGGCTTAGTTCACGTGTGCTCATTTTGTAGGGACCTCAGAAACATCGAGTTGACTAGCTACTGATCAGCTTTGCTCTCCCAGCTCGTTTTCTATACTATCCTAGGTGAACTATATTTTAGCTTCATCAATATATATATATATATATATATATATATATATATAGAGAGAGAGAGAGAGAGAGAGAGAGAGACACACACACACACACATATATATATATATATATATTACTAAGGGAAAAAAATAAAATGTTAATGTTTAAAATTGAACAAATGTTTGGTTACATTTTCGGACCAGTTTTTGTTTTCTTAATTCATGTAAAAAATAGCTAATGTAAAAAGCAAATATAATCCCTTATTTATTGCACTTAATTACTTTCAACAACAAAAAAATACAATTAATTTCTTTCACTTTGATTTTTCTATTACACTTCATGTATATATCATCTGACATTTTATTTTATCAATACACCTCATGAATATGTACATGTGACATGTATAAATAAAATCCACAAGATGCAACATATTATCAAATTTTACTAAAATAATTTTTTTAAGATTGACTTTTCCCGTTTTATCTATCCCAGTCCCTTTTGTGTGCATCATGAACGCCATTTTACGAAAAACACAGAGACACTATTTTTTTTTGTGACGTATCTACTTAAGATATACCGTGCAAAAAGGTAAAAATAAAAGGAAAAATAATAATTCAAGTATATAAACGCAAAATCAAATAAAGTAAACTAACGCGTGTCGTGCGCCATCAAATGATAAGTTAATCAAGAATGTTAGTTGACAAATATAAAAGTAATCAAAATCGAATCATATACGAAAGCCGACAAAAAAAAATTATATTTAATTAAAACAACAGGCTCTATATGAGGTATCTAAAATATTTTTAAACTTGAATGGTACTTATATAAGATAATAATAAAAAAGCAGATCCAAACTGTTAAATTAAGAGCATGAATGTTAGATACAGATGCTGATGCTCATGTGGTATCTTTATGTTGGTTATTTGAGTTTCCTCTGATCTTCATCTTTATGATTTATTTCTATTTTATTTGTGAATTTTTGTCTTCACACTCTAATAACAAACACTAGATTACTATATGCCCCTTAGATTTTTGCTACTAAATGTAAAGTGAAAAGGCAAATGTGCCTTCAATATATACAGATAACTTTAGGGTTTGGAAATGAGTCCACAAGCAAATTAGGGCGGTGAAAATTTGTCATTAGTGGTGAAGGTAGGGGCAAATATAGGAAAAATAAATACTGCTTGTAGTGTCCAAAACTAGTATATTGCTTTTTTCTTTTGATGAGTGAAATGTTGTCGAATTAAAAAAAAATGCTATAATTGCTTGCTTTTAGGAGTATGTGAATTATAATAAAATACCATAAATGCATTTGTGAATACGACTGGATTTATGTTATTCATTCAAGAAGATGAAATATTTTGTTAATTTTTACAAATATTTGATTCTCGTTTATAACAAGCATTATGAAGGGGTCTTTACAAATAAGCCCATCAATGGTACTTATTTATAAAGAGATCCAGACAAAAAACTCATTGACCAATAAGTCCACACATGGTCCAGATTTTTGTAAAGGACTAAAATAACCCCTCATACTTTAATATGCTCCAATTTCATCCTTAACTTTATTTAACCTTAATTTGGCCCCAAATTTCACAAATTATTCAATTTTGACCCAAAATATTTTTTTTTCAAAAACTTTTTTTTCCCGTCGGTTCCGGCGTTGACTTTTCAACTTTTTTTTTTCCTTCTGGATTTTTTCGCCGGTCTCCGGCGTTGACTTTTTCGATTTTTTTTTTCTTTTCTTTCTTTCTGTAACTTTTTTTTTCGTTTAAACAACAATATTGCTGTGATTGACAGTAATATTAACTATATTACTGTTAAACACAGTAAAATTAAACTAAACTACAGTTTAACACAGTAATATTGCTACATTAATCTTTAGCACAGTATTAACACAACAAAACTCATTATTATTGTGTAATAGAGTAATATTATTATGTTGACCGTTTAACAAATGTAAAGACAATAAAAAGCCAAAAGAATTAATATTACTGGGAGTGACAGTAATATTACTATACCAACAGTAATATTACCGTCAACCACAGTAATATTACAATAATAGATAGTAATATACTAGCGCCTTAGCTCCCTTGACAACATTGGTCATAACATACGCGGCTAAAAAAATACAAGTTCATGTTAAGCATTTTTTATGCAACCAAAAAAAAAAAATAGAATTTCAATATGATTCTTGACCAAATTATTCTTGGGACTATACAAAAAGTTTCTTGTTGCAAGGGTAATAGGAGATATACATGATATATGTATTAGGAGGAAGTAGTTATAAGCTATGTTGCATGAACACTTAAACTTGTTAACGTATTCGCATGTCGGATACTTGCGGACACCCGTTGGACACTTAGTGGGTCATTTTAGTAAATGAATAGAGACATGTATTTTATAATCTATAAATAAACCCCTATAATTTTTTTAATATATTTACACGTGTTTAAAATGGTGTTTCCCCGTGCCCATATATGTTCGCGTCCACGTTAACGTGTCTGTACTACATAGGTTATAATTTTTTACATTATTATGACATTAATTTTATACGTTTCATTTTGCTAGTAAATCTGCTAACAATGATTTAGCATTCATGATTATCGGTATCCTGGTTCATATTCTAGTTTGGAACTATAATTTATTCTATTAAATGAGTTCTACGGAGTTGCTATAATAAGATAATTATTTGCATACTTGATATAAGGGGCAATTTTGGGCCAGACAAGTAAAAACTATTTAGTAAAGGGGTGCGCAACAAATGCAAAAGTTGCCACAATATATCGGAAGCAATTTGCAAGATTCTATCATATTATGTAAAATCTTGAGAAAATAGATAATTGCTATGTATAAAAATATTTAATGTAAAAAAGAACCTACATAACCGACCAAAAAAAGAAAATGAAGTATACTGATTATCAGTTGAAGTTGTAGTTAGAAACATATACGTATACTGTCTGTGCTTCTCTTTCTCGTTCAATCTAAATACATATACGTATAGATACATATCCCTACTGTAGTTCGTGAAATATTCAATTTAGTTTCAGAAGATCGACAATTTCTTGTCTACGTTCACAGGTGAATAAAGATATTAATTCGGAGGGGCACCTTTTCAAACAAGGGGCCTTTAGCAATAAACCCCTTGGATGAGTAATAAATCGTGATATGTCCAACCCTTAAATCTTTCTTTGTGATAAACCCTTATAAATATTAATTCCAATACTACCCTTATGAAATTAGAAAATCCCCTAACCAATAATCCACCCCAATAATCCACACGTCGCTTTCCTTAAATAATGCCAAAATAATAGCAATTTTTTTCCAACTCAATATTCCCATTCCTTAAAATCAGCCAACTAATTAAAAATATAAAAAATCAGTTTAATATGCTCCATAAAAGATTAAAATCCATAAAATCAGCCAACAAATAAAAAAAATTGCTTTGTCACATACAAAATCAAAACCCAATGTAAAGTTCTTTTTTTTTTTTAATTTATTTTCTTTATTTATTTTTTTAATTATTTTTAATTTTTCATATTTTTTTAATATTTTCTTAAATTCTTTTAAACAAAAAATTGATTTTTTTTCCCGACAAGTTTACTACGCCGAATATGACTATAGTCATATTTTCTTAAATTTTTTTAAACGAAAAATTGAGTTTTTTTTTCCCACGACAAGTGTACTACGCCGAATATGACTATAGTTCAATAAGACTAGTCTAATATGACTATATGTGACTATATCAACTGTAGTCATATTCTTTCTTTATATTGCCCTTTTCTAAATTTTTAACTTCAAAATTCCGATTATATAGTGTGGTAAAGTCATGTTTACCAAATTATATAAAACAACTAAGATTCCCTATTGTTTAGGGAAACAATGCAATCAACATCCACAAAAAAACTCACAAAAGACCACAATTTGAATCTTGTTATTACAAGTCAACTTGAAACGAGAATATAGAACATATTTGAATATGACTACAATCATATTCAACAATAGTCATATTCGAAAAAATACATAAATATGACTATAGTCATATTCGAATATGACTATAGTCATGTTGATACTACTGTACAGATTTGAACTGTGTTTTCAGATCTGGAAAAAAAAAAAGAAAAAAAAAAGATAGAGAGGGAGAAATCGAAAGTACATAAATAAAGGTAGAAAATTAACGAAAGAGAGGGAGGCGGAGTATGCTTCAATTCGTCTAACTAAATACATAAATATGACTATAGTCATATTCAAATATGACTATAGTCATGTTGCTGCAACTGTACATATCTGAAACTCTATTTTCAGATCTGGAGAAGAGAGAGAGAGAGAGAGAGAGAGAGAGAGAGAGAGAGAGAGAGAGAGAGAAATACATAAATAAAGGTAGAAAATTAACGAAAGAGAGGGAGGGGGAGTCAACGGCGATGGCGGCGGTGGTGAACGAAAGATAGAGTGAGAGAGGCGGAAGGTGGTGGTGGGCAGATCTGAAAGAAAAAAAAAAGAAAAAAAAACAAACTGATAAATCGAGAAAGATAACGAAAAAGAGAGAAGAAGCCTTACGTGAAAACAAAGGAGGCGGCGGCGGCACAAGCGACGACAGTGGTTTTCTTCTAGAAACCAAACACTATAACCACTGCTTGAAAGATAATTATACATTTTTTGAAATTGAAAAACACTGACCACAAAGCTAAAATGCGTATTCATGTTGGAATCTAATCATTTCTGAAGAAGTGCTTACCATAAGTTCTTCTTAATTAAATTCTTGTCAATGCAGTCTTCAGGGATTGCGGATCCATTTGCATTAACTGATAATCGTGTCAGCTTTCTCATGTAAAAATCAGAGCAAAAGGGATGAAGTATACGTCCACAGTCCATTTCAATGACAAGGCTTATCAAGGGATGCTTTGAACCAATGAAATTAATTGTTTCAGCTAGATAAAATTCCATTTGTGTAAAGCTGAGATATTACCTAAGATAACATTTTGTACATGTCCTTTGCATGTCAATGCGAGTACAAAAGGTGCAAAAATAAATTCCACAATGGTGGTATGCAAATCTAGACGATGGTGATGTAAGGAGAGAAATCAAGAGAGAACGAGATTATTTATGTGGAGAGGAAGGAGGAAGCGGCGGCGGCGGCGGCGGCGGTGGTGACGGCGGCGGCGGAGGCGGTGGTGGTGGCGGTGGCGGTGGTGGTGGCGGCGGTAGATGAAGCTTGAAATTTTAGGAGTGTTTTGAGGAATTTAGGTGGAGAGGTGGAGAAGAGAGAAGATGAAAGTGATAGGTGGGCAATAATTAGGGTTATAGTAGTTGAGGGTACTTTTGTCTTCTCACACTAGTCTAGGGGGGTCTCACTAATTAAGAGTGGAATTTGGGTGTTGGCAAAAGTCTTTACAAGTCAATTGGGTTTAGTTCAAAATATTTTCCATTTGAGGGGTCTATTGCATATTTCCCCTTCAAACAAAGCATTATTCTGATCAAAGCTTATTGCTATTATGAGAGCCGGATTCTTGGTGCTTCCTACGGCTTGATCTCAACTTATGCTTTAGAAACAATGATCTTACATATTATTTCTTCTTTCTGAAAGTCTGCTCATATAAATCCAATATTTCCGGAGCTAATTTTTTACATTCATTCCTTTCTGGGAAGTGTCCCAAAATGAGACTCAATTTCCTAAATAAGTTTTTCTATTACAAAAATACCATCTCACGTAAAGTATTCATGCACTATTAAGATATCCAAAATTGCTTTATAATCAGAGAATAGATTGCACTGTGCCTGCTCTTTGTTGTTGTTTTAATGAGGAATTGATTGCACTTGTTTGGAACAGAGATTCGATTCATGTGGTATAGTGAAATGTGAAGTCATAATTAATGATAAAACTTTTGTTTTTCCAATTTACCAGAAGACCGCAATCTTTGTGAGTTTAACATGTTTCCAACATGATAAAATTTTAAATAATTCAGTTGATAAAAGAAAATTCATACTATTTAGTAACTTAATTTCGCGAATTGATTGACTGATGATGGTATCATAAACTTTACCGAAATAGGTAATTGTGGCCGAATAAAATCTGCACTGTCCTACGGGGTATCACTAGGCCAAAACGCAAGACTGGCGACGAAATTTCGCGACGAATCCTGTCTCGTAGCGACGTTTTAACATGGTTAGCGACGTTTATTTTCGTCGCTACATCAGTCATAAATCGACGCCAAATGCCCCGTCGCAAAGTCAGCGACGAAACCACAATTGCGACGCCAAGTGTAGCGACGAAAACAGTGATTCGTCGTGAAAACCGTATTTTCTGAAAAAAAAAAAAAATATCGTTAGCGACGAATAATTCATATGCGTCGCAACCCCTTGCGACGACATTTCCGGTTTCGTCGCACGTGTTTGATACGAAAGTTCATATTTCGTCGCAAGGTCACTGAATTTTTTTGTGACTAAATAGTGTTTTCGTCGCCCGGTTTTAATTAATTTGGCGACGAAAACGGAATTTTATTTCGTCTCAAGTAGTGATTTTTGTTTGTGACGATTTTGTTTTTGTCGCAAACGGATTTTTTGTTTTAATTAATTTATTTATTTTAATTATTTTTTATTACAAAATAAAATCAGCTGTTAAAAAAAATAAAAAAAAAAACCAAAACCATATTTACTCAAAAATATTAAAAACCGCGATTACCAATTAAATATCAAAATACTACACAAACATCAATTCAAAAATTACATAAAAACTTGAAACCATAAATGTATTAGTTCAAGAGGCACACTAATTTCATCTCGTTTTTATACTCCACTATTATAACGCTCGAGCAAGGTGTTCAAAAGAGCTCGGGTTTCCTGCAATTGCTCTTCTAATCGATCAACTTTTTCATCTTTAACTTTATTTGTTTCTCGGGTTTCCTGCAATTGTTGTTCCAATCGATTCACTTGTTCGTCTTTCATTTGCATTTGTTCTTGCATTGCCTTCATTTGAATCTCCAGTTGAATCTCCATGTCTGATGGTGTTGAAGAAAATCTCGACTTTCCAATCCTTGTGCTTGAACTTTTAATTCCAAGGCCTTTACTCTTTCCCAAAACCTTTTCAATTGCAGTCGAGTTGGCCGTGCTTTCGTCACTTCCATCACGCATGGTCTCATCATAAACTCGGTTCAAATCAGCCTGAAAATGATTATGTACAAAAGTTTAGCCAAAAATTCGACACCATAACATCTAAATACGAGCATACCCAAAAAAAAATCCTTACCAACAACAACTTGACATATTAAAAAAAAAAATCCATAGCCACACATCTAAACTTCGTACTAAATTAACATATCAAACAATTAACATGATAAACTAAAATATCCAGATAATAAACCACAACAGCATATCTATATTTATAGATAAAAACCACATCCATATCCATATATCCCAACTAAACATATAAAGAATTAACATACTACCGATTGAAGAATATAATTACACTTTACTTACCGAAATGAGAAGTTGTTCAGGAGTTGCTGTCCCGTTATACGGCTCTGTCTCTCCTTCCTCACTAATAGATGGTCCGGTTTCCCTCAACGCATCAATGCCCATGTAGGCTTTCTTATACGTGTCAACCACGGTAGGATTTTTGCCAAACTTTTTAAACTAAAAAATAGATTATACAATAAGTATGTATTTTATATAAACTTAAATAAATTAAAATTATAGATTAAGCCACTTACATGATTATAGGACCAACTACTGATACTTGTTCGACCCCAATGGTGGTCTGTCAACACTTTCTTTCTCGAGTCCTTGCATTTAGTGGACTTGGACTGTGAAAAATATTGCACAAATTAATACACATAAACATATGAAAATATAATCATAAATTAAAAGCATAAAATTTACCTTCCCATCATCCCCCGGAGTAGAAATAGAATGAAACTGATCACATAGCCTCTCCCAAGTTTGAGCGCTAATCCTATCCGGACGATTTGCCTTAGCAGCTGCAAGGTTAGGCGCTTTATCAAAAACCACCTTCAATCTTTTATGTTTTGCATCTTTCCAACGACAATTGGCCGTCTCGTTGAACCATTTCTTCGTAGCCTCATTTTCAGGAAGTTTCCACGTTCCCTAAAAGGCATACAAAAAATTCCATAATTAATTGATAACAACATAATTATAATAACTGAAATAAATAAAATAATTTGAACTTTCAAATACCTTAAATGCTTTCCACAATCCTTCGACACGACCCTCTTTCTTGTGCTTAGGCCATGAAATAGACGAATCAAAATTGTCCCAATGTGTAACCTCGTTACTAATTGCCACCGCCAACTTGTACCTCCCGGGTGCAACGGGAATACCCATACCGTCAAACTCCAGATCAACTATATCAGTACTTGTAGACTCATCACCTATAGGCTTAACAGAAATATCTTCCGTCGACATTGCTCGCCTGAGAAAGAAAATAAGATACACATATACAGAAATATATATACAAATAAATTGAAAACAATAATAAATTATGGCAAATAAAATGATAACATTAAAACAAGTACATTACAATCCAAACAAGCTAATTAACAAGACTTCAAAAAAATATTAGAACAACAAACAGAATTAGTCACTCTTCCATATCATCTATAGCATTTATGTCATTATTTATAGGAAGTATCTCATAACATTCATCTTCAACTACATTGAGATCATCAGGAGTCAAAGCAAAGTTGTCTCTTGGTTTAATAACAATCGGAACCACCCATGGCCTATCACGTGGATCATCAACGTAAAAAGCTTGCAATACTTGACATGGCAGAACAAAAGGACTTGCTTTTATATCTGGCTTTGTTAAGTTCACAAGTGTAAAGCCCAAACCTTCCGTCTTGTTCATGCGAATATTAGCCCAATCACATTCGAATAAAACTACCCTCTTTGTACTTACGGCGAATGAAAGTTCAATAATATCTTTTATTACGCCATAGTACCCTACGTCTTCTTCTTTCAGAGATTTATCCTTGGAGTTCGCGAAAGTAGTTGTCTTTGCTTTGACAAAAACACCACTGTTTGAGTTGAAAGAGACTCTTCAGATGACTTTGTGCGGAACATAAACCCTTGCACTTCAAATCTCTTGAAATTCTTCACTCTAAATTGGGGAGAACAAGCTAAAGCTTTGATATCGTCTCTCATTTCACTCTTTCCTTGAACCTATGTAGTCACCAATTATTCATTTTTACGTTTTAAAAACATTTACAAACTAAGTTCACGTTAAATCAAACACTTACGTAGGATTGGAACCAATGACGAAATTCTTTGTCTTGTAATTGCTGAATGCGCCATTGATAAGCAGGGTCACTTGTCGGGATATTGTTCTTAATGGTCTCGAAGTGCTCCCTAAAATAATTTGTGTTTTTTATTGGATGAAAATCAAATGAAAATAATAGTTGTTTTAAGATTTTTATAAGTAACTTACTCAATGTACGGTTGAATTTCATCAGAGTTAAAAGATAATAGTTATGTGCCTTTTCCATTTCATCATAAGTAAGGGTTCTGTACTCAGATCGCACTTCATTGCCTTGTCTATCATCGACAGAAATGTTCATAGATGAACTTTCTGTGTACAATGAGCAAAACTTTAAGCACTCCTCAGTGATGTAGCATTCAACAATTGAACCCTCGGGGCACTTTTTATTTCGGACAAATGACTTTAAGTGACCAAAGTATATGAGATTGAAATAAATATTTATTAAAAAAAATATAACTATTTCAATAATTTACGTAAAGAAATTAGATTTTTAAATAAATTAAGTACCTCTCTATCGGATACATCCATCTATAATTCACCGGTCCAGCAACCATTGCTATATGAGCTAGATGAACCGGCAAAGGCATCATAACAACAAAGAATGCCGGAGGAAACAATTTCTCAAGATCACACAAAATTTTCACAATGTCGGAGTGCAGTTTTCGAAAATCTTCAATTGAGTTAGTTTTGGAATACAGTTCTCGAAAAAAACTGCACAACTTGATTATGGTACAAGCCAACTTTTTTGGTAAGTCCACGTTACGGATTGCTAATGGAAGCAACTGTTGCATTAGTACGTGGTAGTCATGGCTTTTTAATCCCCCTATTTTGTCTTCACCAAAACAACGGGCTATATTAGATGCATAGCCGTTAGGAACCTTAACATTTGCTATAACATCACACACGGCCTTCTTGGATTGGGAAGACAACTTGTGATACTTTCCTAATTTTGGAACGAGATTGGGAAATCGAGGACCGGGCTTGCTTGACGGTGGCTTTTTAATTTTTCCAATGTCCTCCTTAGCATTGTCAAACCCGTCATTTTTGCCAAGAATATTTAATAACCACCTAAGCAATAATTCACCGACATTTTTCTCAATATGCATGACATCAAGATTGTGCCGAATGAGATTATCTTTCCAGTACGGCAATTCAAAGAATATACTCCATTTTCTCCATTGGGAAGCTCGATGCACTGTTTGGCCTACGCCAAATGTAACATTTATACCCTCCGTTTTTTATAACACCTCATCTCCTGAAGGCGGAGGTGGAGCCCCGTCTTCAGAAAAACGACTATGACCCATATAACACTGTTTGTTAGACTTGTACAAACGTTCAGACACGGTATTTTCGGCACAACTTGGGCAAGCAAGATAGCCACTTGTACTCCAGCCCGACAAGTTACCAAGCGCAGGGAAGTCATTGATAGTCCACAAAAGTGCGGCTCGCACATTAAAATATTGCTTGGTGTACGCATCAAAAGTTGTAATCCCAGAACCCCACAACTCATTAAGCTCGTCGATCAACGGCTGTAGATAAACATCAATGCCATTTTTCGGGCCTTTAGGACCAGAATTAAGCAATGACATCATCATATTAGAGCGTTGCATGCACATATTTGGTGGTTAGTTGTAAACCATTAGAATTACAGGCCATGTGCTATGTTTGCTGCTCAATGATCCAAAGGGATTAAAACCGTCAGTAGCCAAGCCAAGCCTTACATTCCGAGGGTCCAAAGAGAATGACTCGTGTTTCTTGTCAAACTCTTTCCAAGCATCAGAATCAGCAGGGTGCCTGAGAACGCCATCGTTACATCGAGACTCAGCGTGCCATCTCATGTTGATTGCTGATTTTTGACATATAAATAGCCGCTTGAGCCTCGGAATCAATGGAAAGTGTCGCAAAACTTTTTTTGGTACCCTTTTGCGCTGAGAGGTTGAAGAACTCGGTTGGTTTTCTACTGGATTCTTCCATCTTGAAGCATTACACACTTTGCATGCATTTAAGTTGAAGTCATCCTTCCAAAACAGCATGCAGTCATTCTCACACGCATCAATCTTGACGTAACCACACCCCAATTTACCGATGAGCTTCTTAAAAATAATATTATTATTCTTTATAAATAATCTAAGTAAAGACCAAGGTTCTTATCTATGTGATCAAAATCGAAGACAAGGGAAGGGGAAATCGAAAGATTTCTGGACGTTTGACATGGTGATCTTTGAGCTTTGGCCATTGATGATCTTGGGATGACTTGGGATGAGTTTGGAGACCTTAGAAGACTTCTATTCTTGAATAGTTTGGGGAGAGAGAGAGAGAGAGAGAGAGAGAGAGAGAGAGAGAGAGAGACTTTAATGGAGTATTTGAAGAGAGAAAAAAAGTCTTTGTGGAGGAGATTTCTTGGCTTAGAAGTGGAAGATGAATTCTACTTGGGGCTGTTTTTGGACGAGAAATAGAGAAGAGGATATTTGGTTTTTTGTGCTGAAAGTCTGTAGAGAAAGAGTCCATTTATAGGAGGGTTTGTGGGCTCTTTTGCAATATACAAAATAATGGGGAATAGATTGCAATTACGGGAACTAGGATACTTGTGCACACCACAACAAGCACTACACACATGGCACTCAAAACACATATACATGACAATAAAATACACACAAATAAAGCGCGCGCGCACACACACACACACACACACTATAAGAGCCCACAACCTAACAACTTAATCCAATGGGATCACCACAGTTAAGTTAGGTATGCTAACCTTTTTATATATATTTAAAACATTATGGTTTTAATACAAAAAATCAGAGTTTTTAGCTCGGCTACAAAATTGGCTCAGAGCATGGCATATGAAGAAATCTCTGTCCGGCCGCGCTTGGCTAGGTCAACTTCTAAACATGTACATCATTACTTCGAGTTCAATATGGTGTATGAAGTGAAAGATCAATCTCATATTGGGTGTGCTAGAATCCTTGATTGAAGATGAATTCAAACTTCAAAACGAAGGATTTTCATCTAGAAAAGGTGAATAACTTGTTCTATCTATACCTCTATGAGTTCTTATGGTTTGATATTATCATATGTGAATATGGAAGTGAAAAAATAAGAAGAGAAGTTTAAGGAATTGGTCTGGTCGTTTTTGGAAGAAGATAAGTGAAAATGAAGACCAAACACAAAGTCTTCATTTATCTACCCATTTCCAACAAGGCCAAATGGAAGGTGATTATTGGAAGGCTTGTATTTATTGCATTCTTGGCGTTCCTCCATGTTTTTATAGATTAACATGAGATAGGGGGATGATGTTTACTCATTATAATAAAGTGTAAACAACTTGAGGATGGTCTTGTGCAACCTAGTCATACCAATCAAATTGCACCCTTTTGCATACTTTTAATTTTAGTCTTATATGAGTTACTTCAAGTAATTATGTATGGAACTAATTATATTAAAATGTAATTACAGTGTAGAAATGCAATTAGGATGAATATGTGACCGTTTAGCACATTTTAAGAAAAATATTTGATCACGTATTAAAACACAATTAAAGCGCATGTGTAGCAAGTACTCGTGATCATGCATCATGAATAATGAATTCTAACTATATGCATTGATGCAATATGTTTATTATTGGCCATGTATGAGATGATTGGGCATTACAATCCTTCCCTCCTTATAAAATTTCACCCTCGAAATTTGACGTACCGAACAATTCTGGATATTTGCTATGCATTTCTTCCTCTCTCCCATGTGGCTTCTTCAATTCATTGATTTCTCCGCAATACCTTAACTAGTGGAATCTTTTTATTTCTCAGTTCCTTGACTTTTTGATCAAGAATTTGAATTGGTTTCTCCTCATAAGACAAATTTACAGAAAACTCAAATGATTCATTACTCAACACATGAGAGGGATTTGAGATGTTCTTCTTCAACATAGACACATGAAAAACATTGTCAACTCCAGATAATGAATGAGGTAAAGCCACTCTATATGCTCTATCACCAACTCTTTCAAAGATTTCAAACGGACCAACATACCATGGACTATGTTTTCCTTTCTTTCCAAATCTCATGATGCCTTTCAATGGAGCCACTTTCAAGAATATACGTTCTCCAACCATAAACTCTAGATCTCTTCTTTGTTTATCGGCATAACTTTTCGGTCTACTCAGTGCCGTCTTCATTCTTTACCTTATCTTCTCTACCGTCTCAGCAGAATTCTTTCCCCAATGAACAGGAGACCTACATTTTCTCCCATATAGTGCTTCATAAGGTGCCATTCTAATTGTAGATTGATAGCTGTTATTGTAAGTGAACTTTATCAATGGAAGTTTTTCATCCTAACTCCATTTCAAATCTAGAACACAAACTCTTAACATATTCTCAAGTATTTGAATAACTCTCTCTGAGTTTCCATCTGTCTGTGGATGAAATGATGTACTAAATGCAAGCTTCGTCCATATGGCATCGTGCGAACTCTTCCAAAATGCAGCAGTAAACTTAGGATCTCTATCAGATACTATTGACACTGGCACTCCATGCAATCTAACTATCTCTTTAATATATTGTTGTGCGTATTGCTCCATGTTGAATGTGGACTTTACTGGAAGAAAATGGGCTGATTTAGTTAGTCTATCAACAATCACCCATATTGAATTGTATGCCTGTTGTGTTCTAGGCATTCCAAGCAAAAATCCATTGTAATATGCTCTCATTTCCACAATGGAATCAGTAAATATTTCAATAGTCCTGCTGGTCTTTGATGTTCCATTTTGACTTGCTGACAAGTGAGGCATTCAACCACAAACTTTGCTATATCTCTCTTTATGTGAGGCCCACCAATAGTGAAGTTGTAAGTCCTTGTACATTTTCGTGCTACCCGGGTGCACCGAGTAAGGACTTCTGTGAGCTTCTTCCAAAATGTCGCCCTTTATGTTAGCACCAAAAGGAACACACAATCTACCTTTATATTGAATCATTTCTTCATTACCAATAGAGAAGTTCGGCCTATTCTTAGCATCAATCATACTTCGCAACCTAGATAAATACCCACTTTCTGAGCCTCTTTGATTCGGTCATGAAGTACGGGTTTTAATACTAAAGATGATAAAGAACTAACCGTCCATTTATGTACAATTTCAAGTTCTAATCTTTGTAAATCCAGTAGTATTGGTTTCTATATAACAATGAAAGAAGACATAGATTTTCTACTCAATGCATCTGCAACTATGTTAGCTTTACTAGGATGATAGTTAATCACATAGTCATAATCCTTTACAAGTTCTAACCATCTTCATTGTCTCATATTCAATTCTTTCTGAGTAAAGAAGTACTTCAATCTCTTCTGATCCGTGTAAATATCACATTTCTCACCATATAGGTATTGGCTCCAAATTTTCAAGGCAAACACAATGACAATGATGCTCTAAATCATGAGTTGGGTAATTCTTCTCATACTCCTTCAATTGTCTTGAAGCATAGGCTATACCATTCCCATGTTGCATCAATACAACACCCAATCCATTTTTTGAATCATCACTATACACTACGAAACCACTAGTTCCAAAAGAAATGACAAGAACATGAGTTGTAGTCAATCTTCGTTTCAACTCTTGAAAGCTACTTTCACATGCATCAGTTCATACATACTTCATGTTCTTTTGTGTAAGCATTGTTAATGGAGTTGCTATCTTGAAAAATACGTGAATAAATCTTCGATAATATCCTGCCAATCCTAAGAAACTTCTAACCTCTGATACAATTTTTGACAGCTTCTATCTTACTCGGGTCAACAGATTACCATTCTTGGACACGGCATGCCCTAAGAATACAACTTGATCAAGCTAAAACTCGCACTTCTTAAATTTAGCATATAGTTGCCTTTCTTTCAATATTTGCAACACCACCCTCAAATGTTCTCTATGTTCGTCATTATCATGGGAATAAATCAAGATGTCATCAATGAACACTATTACAAATTTGTCGAGGAACTCCTTGAATACCCTATTCATCGAATCCATAAAAGTTGCAGGAGCATTTGTTAAGCCAAAGGGCATGACTACAAATTCATAATGTTTGTACCTTGTTCTAAATACAGTCTTTTGTATGCATCCTCCTTTATTTTCAATTGATGATACCCAGAGCGTAAATCGATCTTCGAAAATATTGATGCTCCTTGCAATTGATCAAACAAATTATCTATTCTGGGTAGTGGATATTTGTTCTTAGTTGTAAGCTTGTTTTGTTCTCTATAATCAATGCATAAATGTAATGTACCATCTTTCTTTTTCATGAACAAAGCCGGTGCTCCCCAAGGAGAATAACTCGGATGAATAAGACCTTTAGGCAACAAGTCTTGTGGTTGAATCTTAAACTCTTTTAGTTCTATTGATGCCATTCTGTATGGAGCTTTATAAATAGGAGTACTTCCTGGCAACGTATCAATAACAAATTCAATTTCTCGAACCGGTGGCAGTCCTGGTAAATCATACGGAAATACCTCAAGAAACTGATCAACCACATCCACATCATGGGGTTTCAATTGTGTTCCTACTGAAGTGTCCATAATTAGCCAAGCATCCAAAACAACCCTTACTCATCATCTTTTGAGCCTTCAATGTAACTATAAATGGTATTGAAGATGAAAGTGAATGACTACCGAACTTGAAATGTTCTTCCCCAGATGGCTGAAAGATGACAACCTTCCGATTACAATTAATTGTTGCATAATATTTTGTAAGCCAATCCATGCCCAAAATGGTGTCAAAATTTGCGACTAGTAAACCAACAAGATCCGCGTAAAGTGTTCTGCCACTCATCTGAATAGAACAATGTTTCAACATTTGGTTGGAATTTATCTCTTCCCCCTGATGGAGTCGTCACGTTATACATGACATCTAACATATCTGGTATAATGCCCAATCTTCTCACCTATGAATGTGATGCAAATGAATGTGTAGACCCCGAGTCTATTAATGCAAGTGCTGGAGTTTGTGAAATCAAAATAGTGCCTGAGACAACAGAGGCATCTGCATCAGCTTGTTCTTTAGTCATTGTATACACCCTCGCTTGAACTTTGACTGGTGGGGTGCGACAATCCCTTGCAATATGTCCTGGTTTCTTACACTTGAAGCAACAATTTTAACCGTTATAGCATTCTCCAAAATGATTCTTCCCACATCTGTCACATTGGTCTTTTGCAACTGTAGTAGAACTTTGTACAACTCTAGGGTGCTTCTCATTTACTTGGCTGGATTTCCGCTCTGGTCTCTTCCATTGGGATTGATTTCTTTGAATAAAAGTTTGTCTCTTCTGTTGATGACATTTCTGAATTTTCTTCTCATCAAAGTCAGTCATCAATGCGTTGTCTACCACTTGTCGAAACTCGATTGGAGAAGAGATCCTTACATCTTCTCTAATAACTGGGTTGAGGCCTCTCATGAAGTTATCCATCTTTTCTTTGTTATCTTTGGCTATATAAGGTACATAATTGCAACCCTCCTCAAATTTTCTCACGTAGTCACATACGGACATTTGATTCTGCTTCAATTCCAAGAACTCTTTAACTTTGAGTGACCAGACATTCCTTGTGAAATACTTATCATAAAAAATTGTTTTGAATGCCTCCCATGTCAACTTCTCAATATCCACTGCTAGTTTTGTACCCTCCCACCAAGTTCTAGCTTCTTTATTCAATAGGAAAATGGCATAAAGTAGTTTATCGGAATCTTCAATACGCATGTAGTCAAAGAAGACATCTAGAGATTTAACCCATTCTTCCGCAACCATTGGATGAGACCCACAATAGAAGTTAACAGGTTCCATTTTACGAAACTTCTCATACACGATAAGTGAGTTATCATGTCTAGCTTGTGGAGGAGGAGGTTGTTGGTTTTGTTCACGGGTTCGCTGTATCATATCGAACAATTTGTGTATCTGTTCACCATGCGTTCTAGTCTGTTGTTGAATCAAACCAACCAAATTATCAACTAAGTTGTAGTCACTCTTGTGGTCAACATTCCTTGTCTTCCTTTTTGGTGCCATCACTTCCTATACATTGCCAAATCTCATCCTGTTCATTGGCCAATACTAATGCACAATAATGAAAATGGCATACATATGTTAATAAATCAAACACATAGGTAAATGAGAAGAGAGTTAACCAAGCTTCCCAGCCAAGGTATGTTCATACGCCTACTTCTGTGTTTAGAAAACATTTTAAACCTCCGCTCTGATACCACAAAATGTAACAACCCCCAACGTAACAACATAATCCAATCGGATCGCAACCATTAAGTTAGGGATGCTAACCTTTTTATATATACTTAAAACATTACGGTTTTCATACAAAAATACATAATATGCTTTGAAAATAAATCAAACTTTGTACTGTCTCAAAGTTATATATATATATATATATATATATATATATATATATATTCATGGTTTACAAAATTACATTGTAAAAAATCATAATAGAACGACTAACAAAATGAAATCATAGTTTTTAGCTCAGCTACAAAAATGGCTCGAAGCATGGCATATGAACAAATCTCTGTCTGGCCGCTCTTGGCTAGGTCAACTTCTAAACATGTACATCATTACCTCAAGTTCAATATGGTGTATGAAGTGAAAATATTAGTCTCATATAGGGTGTGCTAGAGTTCTTGATTAGAGATGAATTCAAACTTCAAAATGTAGGATTTTCAGCTAGAAAAGGGGAAAAACTTGTTTTAACTATACTTCTATGAGATCTAATGGTTTGATATTCTCTTCTGTGAATATGAAAGTGAAGAAATAAGAAGAGAATCTTAATGAATTGGTCTTGTCGTTTTTGGAAGAAGACAAGTGAAAATGAAGACCAAAACATAAAGTCTTCACTTATCTACCCATTCCCAACAAGGCTAAATGGAGGAAGATGATTGGAAGGCTTGTATTTGTTGCATTCTTGTGGTTCCTCCGCGTATTTATAGCTTGATATGAGATAGAGGCTGGTGTTCAGTCATTATAATCAAGTGTAAACAACTTGAGGATGATATATATATATATATATATATATATATATATATATATATATATATATATATATATATATATATATATATATATAATCATATTTTTTTAAGGGAAATTAACTAGGCTTTCATGTCATGAATTTCTTAGGCTCTGATTGGTTCATGGATTTTAAATAAGGCAAATGAAAATTCAAAGGAAAAGGAAATCAATGACTTTTGAAATCCTAATTGTGTTTGGTTCCAAAGAAAAATGGTGATGAAAATAATTTTGAGGAAAATCATTTTCCATAGTTTTGTTTTGTTCTTAAGGGAAAATAATAAAGAAAAATAGCAAGTAAAATGACAATAACAATGAATTGTTATTAAAAACTAAGGCTTTGTTTGTATAATTTTTATTTCAAAATAAATTCTAACTAAAAAAGAGATAATTTTTCTCTTTTGGAATAAATTATGACCCAAAAAAGTGTCCTGTAACGAATAAAGCAAAATGTACAATAAGATGGACATTTTATTTGTGTAACATAGAGGAGAGATATATATATTTTCCTTTCCTTATTAATGCATTTTAATTATCAGAGAGAGAGAGAGAGAGAGAGAGAGAGAGAGAGAGAGAGAGAGAGAGAGAGAGAGAGAGAGAGAGAGAGAGAGATAGAGAGAGAGAGAGAGATGAGAGATGAGAGAGAAAGAGATAAAAGAGGAGAAAATAGCTAAAGAGAGAGATAGAATGACACACTTTCCTCAATTTTTAGAGGGAAACTCATTTCCCTTGTTTTAGTTCAATTTTTGTTCCACCTTATCCATAAAATTATTTTACATAGCATTTTACTTATCAACCGAACAAGAAAACTATTTTACATCATCTTTTCACTATTTTACTTACTATTTTACATCTCTCTCTTTATGTGTGTTGTTTTCTTAATTATTTTCTCTTTATGTTTTGTTTACGCAGATGGAATACACTATTTACAGGAATTGTGAAGTATGTTAACTCAAAATTCATGGTTATACAAATAAGTGCACGCTTTGAAATGGGTCCACAAGGGCAACCAAGGATGGTGAAAGGACATATGGACAAATTAAAACTGTTAACCTTGTGATTATGTGGTACATTTCCATTCCTGTAGCAACAAATTATGGGTTATGTCTTAATTGTGCGTGTTGTGAGACGATTTTTTTTTCACACAAAAAGAAGAAAAGACGGGGGTATGGCAAAAAGTAGGCAAATGAATGCTAATTGTTATACTTGCATGAAATTTTGGTTAATAATAAAAAAAGCTAATATGAAAAACCGTAATGCTTGTTATTTGAAATCCATTTTTTGTACGTAGCGATGATTAAAACTCGTCCGAACTCAACAATTGTTAATAACTTAAAATTAAACTCAAACACAATTGTATAGGTTCGATAAAATTGTGAATAATTGTGAATAGTATGTGTATATCTCAACTTGATGATTTATTTGCATTGTTATCTATATGTGTTTGTGTGTGTAATCTCAATTTGGAGGCTAATTACTCATCACTTATTGAATTTTGGGATAAATATGACTTAGATATATAAAAATTAGTCATTTTTTGCTTTTAAAGGAGATTTATTAAATTCATGTAGTATATAAGATTTGGATGTCGTTAATAACAATGATGTGGTCATTACTTGCAAGATCAAAGTAAACATTGTTTATATTTCTTGAATTACAATTTTTTTCAAAATTGAAAATTTTAATTATTAAAATAATTAAAACTAATAGTTATGATGGGATATATTATACTATACAATAAATTTAGTAGTGATATTTAAATTTCAGAAACAACATCAATCTTCATCAAAATCTGATATTATAAAAAAATTTAAAGAAAAAACTTTTGTAATAATGGAAATACGTCTTTAATTAGTTGTGCCGATACAGTTCCAACAATAACCGCTAATCATACAAAATAAAAAGTAATATATAGTCATTCTATCAGTTGACAACCTTACAGTTATAAGATGAGTTTTAACGCAATATATTTCTAATGGAGGAACGATGATGTTTAAGTCATAATATTGTGCTTGTAAAACTAAAATAGTCCATATACAATTTTGCAGATCCTCATGGATGTAGGGTACAATTTTATCCGAACCACATTAATGTTTTGTCTTTTTTAATTCTTTTCATACGCACTATTACAACACTTTATGCAACAATAACAGAAAATTGAATGTGACACAAATAATTAATATTTTCAGGAAATAATTCTATAATGTCTAAGTCTCTAGGATCCTATAATCTTAGAGACTTCATTTATAATTTACAAAGTTTTGCCACGATTTTACCTTTCAATGTAACTTGAACGTGATTGTTTTATAATTTCATATGTTAAGTATATTCACTGAGGTTATGGTTGGAAGCTTGTTCAGTTACTTTATTCTTCATGATTCGAAATTCCAATCATGTCACAAGAGTTGCTAGTGTTTCTCACCCAATGAGGTGGCAAACTTCCTCTTTCTACTCTTCCAATATGAATAATTCGCCGTATATATTAGAGGAGGGCAAGTCGTGGGGCTTGTTTTCGACGGTTACTCATATTTTTTTAACTCGTAAATAAATAAATCAAATCTCAATTATTAGCATCAATTTATATAATGACCTCCTCTGATGCCATTAGTTATTTTAGAAAAGTATTAACTATTGTAACACTTAGATAAATTTCAACATTTCGAATATGGTTGTAGCAGATAAACCGTGTGCGATGATTGATAATGAGCTTCAGAATAAAAATTACACAAATTTAATGTGGTTTTGATAAAACTATATATTAATATCCACCAGGAATTTCCTTAACAATTAGTTACACTGTGAATTATTATTGCAAGTACAACTCATCAAGATATAATAATCTCCATGTTTTCTCTTCAAGTTCTCATCAATTTTATTTATGGTTGAGTTGAAATAACCCGCATGGGGAACTAATTAGCACAATCACAACAAGCAAAGCAACATTGGGTACAGTTCTGAAAGCACTATCTTCTTCAAAGCCTTCACGAGGAAAGCTTTCTAAGATTTTTTTTTCTTTTTTGGAAAATATATATGTTATGCCAACGCCAATAGCCTATATTCTTCTATGATAAAAAGTATGTCTTCTAATGAGTGTAGGAATAATAACTATGGGTTCTCTAGGATTTAAGAACACCATACCTTTCGAACCATAAGATAACTCATTTCGTCCGATGCATAAAAATTACTCAATAAATAATTTTGTACATTTTTTTTAGATGCATAGGTAGTATAACCGTAATATTCTATAAATTGATCAACATCCAATATACAGTTAAACCTCTATAAATTAATACAGTTGGGAACATCAAAATTCCATTAATTTAGTGAAATATTAACTTATCGATAAATTAATAATTATTAGTTTATACATTAATTAATAATTTATTAATTTATGAAATTATTTTTATTATTATTTTCAATGAATACATTTTTTTTTTATTTTTATAAGTGGATATTATTCATTGTACCATTATTCTAATGCACTATAGAGCCCGTTTCACGAATGGAAGCTCTTAAAGCAGCAATGCTATAGAACACTTTCATGTTGAGTTATGCGAAAGCTATACCAGAAGTTCTAACCATGTTAAGAAAAGTGAGACACGAGATTGATGGTAATGTGAAGTTCAACAAGAAACAAACGGCAATTAAAGTATATTTTATTAAACCTTCATAGATCTATAAAATATGTATTGTACCATGTAATTTAAGAATTATTTTTTATGAATTATTAATTTATATATTATATGGGGCTTCTTAAAATTTTTGAATATGTCTTATCTTATAAATTTAGCGAATTATTAATTTAGCACGTTGTCCCCGAGTCGGGACCGGGAAAATTTATTATTTAAGCGAGGTTATTAATTTATCGGGTATTAATTTATCGAGGTTCTACTGTATACAAAATAGATTTAATAAATAATAATATATAAATCAACATCTGATCATCGTAGTTAAATAATGGAATGTTTATTATTTCGCAAAATAGTAGATTTCATCAAAATAAATTGTAAACTTCAAATGATCCAAACTCATTACGCAACAATGCTGCAAACAATATAATTAGTATTTCATTAAAAACAAAAACCTCGCCAAACAAACCTAAACGGTTCAATCGCCACCGCTGCTAGGAGAGCCTTCTGCGTCACCATCACCGTAATCGTTTAAAAAGTACATCCTAATAACTTCTTCGAACCCAATATACTCATCGGGGTCCACTTCTTCTTCGTCATCAACTATCACCGCCCCATCACCCATTACCACTAGCGTCGCCGGAGGTGGTGCTGGAACTGGTGGAGCTACAGGAGCAGCCGGCGGTTGCTGGGTGCCGCTGCGCATGGCCATCGGCAATTGAACCTACATCGATGCGCTGCGCTCGTGATCCTCTGCTCGATATTTATGCAGAAAAGATTTCAGGAGCTCCACGTAGTCATCGAATCCCAATGAAGCCATGGAGGCGATTACATCTTCAGGGTGGATGGTTTATTCGTACTCGCTGTGGGCCTTCTAATTGGCCTCACTCCTTACAAAGGCGATGAACTCTGAGACACACTCTTGAATAATCTCCTTCGCATATCGGAAATTTTTGCGTGGGGCGGGAGCGTCCTACGTAAGACTCGGACAATGTTGGTCATCGGCATATACAGATCCGCCTCACGCCTAAAGTCTTGCGGTGGCGCCGGATTTTGATCGCCGACATTATTTGTGGGGAGGATGGCGGCTACTGCCTCTGGGTTGATTGTGCGTGACATGAATGAATTGTATATTTTTACTTAAAGCATGTGAAGTAAATGCGCAACCCAATGCTTAAAATTGAACAAATGTTTGGTTATATTTTCGGACAATTTTTTTTTTCTACATCCATTTATCAAATAGCCATGTAATGGTATGCGAACCATGTCAATAGTAAACATAACCCCTAATTTATTACACTTAATTCGTTTCAACCACAAAAGAATATTGACAACTATGCATATTTACTCTCCTTTTTTGCACTTACATATACAATTAATTTCTCTCACTTTTATTCTTCTATTACACTTCATGTGTATATCATCTCACATTTTTATACTATCAATACACCTCATAGATATGTATATATGTGACATGTATAAATAAAATCCATAAGATGCAACATATACTTCAAGAATTTTTTCAAGATTGACTTTTCCTGTTTTTCCCATCCCAACCCTTTTATGTGCATCATGAAGGCAATTATGATTTAAGATTTACGGGAAAAAAAACACGGAGACACTATTTTTTTTGGGACGTATCTACATAAGATATATGGTGAAAAAAGGTAAAAGTAAAAGGAAAAATAATAATTCAAGTATATAAAAGCATAATCAAATGAAGTAACCTAATGCTTGTCGTGCGCCGTCAAACCATGAGTTAATCAAGAATCTTATTTGACAAATATAAAAGTAATCAAAATAAAATCATATACGAAAGCCGACAAAAAAAATAATTTATATTTAATTCAAACAACAGTCTCTATATGAGGTATCTCAAAGATCTGTAAACTTAAATCTATCTTATATAAGATAATAATAAAAAGAGAGATCCAAAAAGTTAAATTAAGAGCATGAATGTTATATTGCTACTACAACAGAACATCAAATTAACATTGTTCATATAGATTTTATCTAATTCAAAAATAAAAACGATAGCAAATTTATTTTATGCAAATTTTACCAGTTGCGGATGCAGATGCTCTTGTGGTATTCTTATGTTGGTTATTAAGTTTCCTCCAATATCCCTCTTTATGATTTATTTCTAATTTTATTTGCGAATGTTTTTCTTCACACTCAAATGGCACACACTAGTTCACTATATGCCTCTTAGATTTTTGCGATGAAATGTGAAGTGAAAAGGCAAATGTGCATTCAATATACATAGAAAAATTTAGGGTTTGGAAATGCGTACACAAGGGTGAATTAGGGCGGTGAAAATTTGTCATTAGTGGTGAAGGTAGGAGTAAATATGGGAAAAAATAAATATTGCTTGTACTGTCCAACTAGTATATTGTTTTTTTATTTTTATGAGTGAAAATGTTGTCGAATTAAAAAATGCTATAATTGCTTGCTTTTAGGAGTAAGTGAATTATAATAAAATACCATAAATGCACTGTGAATATGTATGTTATTCATCCAAGAAGATGAAATATTTGGTTATTTTTTACAAATAAATATTGGATTCTCGTATATAACAAGCATTATCAATAACAAGCAAATATGTCCAAGATTTTCAAAATATTATGGTAATAAAATATATACATAGCAACATGTTTGACCCTGGTTCAGACAACCCAAAACGTATAATGCATCTAAGAAAGTAGGACGAAACTCACATCCTAGTTTGATTCCTCAATTATGTACTAGAGCTAATAGAATTTTCAACTAAATATTCATCATTTTTAAAATGTATTTACATATCTAATCATTTATGATTTCGGCAATTATGTTTAAAATTGAATAGCCAAATGTGTATGTCGATTTTCAGCTAGCTCTTGGTGAGGAGACATGAAACATTTTCGGTTAATTGTTGGAACACATAGAATTATAAACGAAGGTGAAAAATATAATTTTTTTTTCTTTTTAAGTCACGCCGCAATAAAAATTCTATGCATGAAATACATATAAGATTTATATACTAACTGTATATACATTATTTTCTAATATAAAATATATATGCAAACACCACTAGAGAGTCAGGAAGAAATCCAATATAATACGCATTGGTTCATATATACGTTACGTTTAAAATGAAAATGGTAGGAAAACTTTTATGCAGTTCTTTTTCACAGATGTTGATGGTCATCTTGAATCTTACTTTTCCTTCTGGTCCTAATTATCTATGATTTTTCAGTGTCTTCTGATTCAATGAAAACGCACTGATAATAACTGCAATTTATTAATAGAGGACTATGAAACATTGGATTGATGAAATGGAGTTCGATTTTAAACTCAAAAAGTTGTCTGATTGCACGTTTAATACGGTAGAATTCGAAGAGCGTTGGAGAGATTTTGAGAGGATTTTGAATTTTTCTGAAAAAATATACAAATAAACTAAAAGTGCACTGCAGTGTGGTAAATGTTGCACTATGAATAGAATTTCAATATTATTAATGTGCATAGGAATACAGACTATGGGTTCTCTAGGTCTAAGAACGCCATACCACTCGAACCATAAGCGAATCTATTTTGTCATTTGCATAAAAAATACTTAATACTTAATTTTGTATATTTTTTTAAGTACGGCACTTGAACAACCCTAGTATTCTATTCATTGATGTACATACAATATATACATAATAGATTTAATAAATAATAATATAAAATTCAATATCTGATCATCGTGGTTAAATAATAGAATGTTGATTATTTCGCAAAATAGTAGGTTTCATCAACATAAATTGTAAATTTAAAATGATCCAAAGTCATTATGCAGCATCCACAGGAAACCAGAACATTATTATTTGATTAAAAACGAAAACCTCGCTGAACAAGCCTGGGCAGTTCAATCACCACTGTTGCTAGGGGAGCCTTCTCCATCACCACCACCCTAATTATTCAATAAGCACTTTCTAATAACTTCGTCGAACCCAATATACTCATCGGCGTCCACTTCTTCGTCTTCAACTATCACCTCCCCATCACCCATTACCACTAGCGTCGCCAGAGGCTGTGCTGGAACTGGTGGAGCTACTATAACAGCCGGCGGTTGTTGGGTGCCGTTGCTCATGGTCATCGGCAATTGAACCTACATCGAGGCACCGCGCTCGGGATCCTCAGCCCGGTATTTGTTTAGAAAAACTGTCAGGGGATCCACGTAGTCATCGAACCCCAGTGAAGCCATGGCGGCGATTACATCTTCTGGGTGGATAGTTTTTTTGTACTCGCGGTGGGCCTTCTCATTGGCCTCACTCGTTACAAAGGAGATGAACTCTGAGACACATTCTTGAATAATCTCCTTCGCATCATCGGAAATTTTTACATGGGGCGGGAGCGTCCTACGTAAGACTCGGACGATGTTGGTCATCGGCATATACAGATCCGCCTCGCGCCTGAAGTCTCCCGGTGGCGCGGGTTATGTTCGCCGACATTTGTTGTGGGGAGGTTGAGGGATACTGCCTCTGGATTAATTGTGCCTGAAATTAATGAATTTTATATTTTTATTAAAAGCATGTGAAGTAAATGCGCAACCCAATGCTTAAAATTGAACAAATGCTTGGTTACATTTTCAGAATAATTTTTGTTTTCTTCATCCATTTATCAAATAGCAATGTGATGGTACGCTAACTATGTTAAAAGAAAATATAACCCCTAATTTATTGCATTTAATTCGTTTTAACAACAAAAGAATATTGACAACCATGCTTACTCTTCTTTTTTGCACTTGCATATACAATTAATTTCTCTCACTTTTATTCTTCTATTACACTTCATGTGTATATCATCTCACATTTTATTCTATCAATACACCTCATGGATATGTATATATGTAACATTTATAAACAAAATCCATAAGATGCAACATAGTATCCAATTTTACTTCAAGATTTTTTTTAAGATCGTTTATTCCATCCCAACCCTTTTGTCTGCATCATGAACGCCATTTTGATTTACGATTTATGGAAGAAAAAACATGGAGACACTATTTTGTTTTGGGACGTATCTACTTAGTATATATTGTGCAAAAAGGTAAAAATAAAAGGAAAAATAATAATTCAAGTATCTTAATGCATAATCAAATGAAGTAAACTAATGCGTGTCGGGCGCCGTCAAACCTTGAGTAAATCAAGAATGTTACTTGACAAATATAAAAGTAATCAAAATAGAATCATATATGAAAGCCGACAAAAAAATAATTTATATTTAATTCAAACAACAATCTCTATATAAGGTATCTCAAAGATCTGTATACTTAAATAGTACTTATATAAGATCATAATTAAACGACAGATCCAAAAAGTTAAATTAAGAACATGAATGTTAGATTGCTGGTACAATAGAAAATCAAATTAACATTGTTCATAGAGATTTTATCTAATTCAAAAATAAATATGATAGCAAATTTATTTTGTGCAAATTTTACCAGATACGGATGCAGATGTTCTTGTGGTATCCTTATGTTGGTTATTCGAGTTTCCTCCAATCTCCATCTTTATGATTTATTTCTAATTTTATTTGTGAATGTTTTTCTTCACAATCAAATGGAACACACTAATTCACTGCATGCCTCTTAGATTTTTGCTATGAAATGTGAAGTGAAAAGGCAAATGTGCATTCAATATATATAGAAAAATTTAGGGTTTGGAAATTCGTACACAATGGCAAATTAGGGCGGTGAAAATTTGTCATTAGTGATGAAGGTAGGAGTAAATATGGGAAAAATAAATATTGCTTGCAGTGTGGAACTAGTATATTGCTTTTTCTTATGATGAGAGAAAATATTGTCGAATTAAAAAAATTGCTATAATTGCTTGCTTTTAGGAGTAGGTGAATTATAATAAAATACCATAAATGCATTTGTGAATATGACTGGATTTATGTTATTCATTCAAGAAGATGAAATATTTGGTTAATTTTTACCAATACTGGATTCTCTTATATAACAAGCATTATCTATAACAAGAAAATATGTCCAAGATTTTCAAAATATTATGGTAATAAAATATATACATAGCAACATCATTGACCCTGGTTCAGACAACCCAAAACGTATAATTCAACTAAGAGAGTAGGACGAAACTCAAATCCTAACTTGATTCCTCAATTATGTAGTAGAGCTAATGGAATTTTCAACTAAATATTCGTCATTTTTAAAATATATTTATATATCTAATCATTTATGATTTCGGTAGTTATGTTTAAAATTGAATAGCCAACTGTGTATGTCGATTTTCAGCTAGCTCTTGGTTAGGAGACATGACTTATTTTCGGCTAATTTTTGGAATATATAGAATTATAAACGAAGGTGAAAGATATTTTTTTTTCAATTTAAGTCTCGCCGCAAAAAAAATCCATGCATGAAGTACCTATAAGATTTATATACTAACTATATATACCTTATTGTCTAATATAAAATAAATATCCAAACACTACTTGAGAGTTAATAATTAGTATTCATTTTTTATGCGCTACTAATAAATTGGAAGAAATCCAATATCATACATATTGGTTCATATATACGTTTAAAATGAAAATGGTAGGAAAACTTTTATGCAGTTCTTTTTAACAGATGTTCATGGTCATCTTGAATCTTAATTTTTCTTCTGGTCCTAATTATCTGTGATTTTTCAGTGTCCTCTGAATCGATGAAAATGCACTGATAATTGATGCAATTTGTTAATAGACACCTTTGAAACATTGGATTGATGAAATGGAGTTCGAGTTGTACCTCAAATGGCTGTCGAATTGCTCGTTTAATTCGGGGGAATTCTAAGAGTGTTGGAGAGAGTTTGAGAGGATTTTGAAATTTTTTTAAAAAAGATACAAATGAACTAAAAGTGCACTGCATGTGGGAAATGTTGTGCTATGAATAGCATTTCAATATTATTAATGCGTGTACGAATACAGACTATGGGTTCTCTTGGGTCTAAGAACGCCATACCTCTCGAACCATAAGCGAATCTATTTACTTCATAATTAATTTTGTATATTTTTTTTAGGTGCAAAGCAACCCTAGTATTCTATTCATTGATGCACATACAATATATACATAATAGTTTTAATAAATAATAATATAAAAGTCAATATCTGATCATCGTGGTTAAATAATAGAATGTTGATTATTTCACGAAATAGTAGGTTTCATCAACCTAAATTGTAAATTTAAAATGATCCAAAGTCATTACGCAACATCCACAGGAAACCAGAACATTATTATTTGATTAAAAACGAAAACCTCGCTGAAAATGCCTGAACTGTTATTTGATTCAATCGCCACCGTTGCAAGCGGAGCCTTCTCCATCACCACCACCCTAATCCTTCAACAAGTACTTTCTAATAACTTCGTCGAACCCAATATACTCATCGGGCTTCACTTCTTCGTCATCAACTATCACCAACCCATCACCCATTATCACTAGCGGCGCCGAAGGTGGTGCTGGAACTGGTGGAGCTACTGGAGCAGCCGGCGGTTGCTAGGTGCCGCTGCTCATGGCCATCTGCAATTGAACCTGCATCGAGGCACTGCGCTCGGGATCGTGAGCGCGATATTTATTCAGAAAAACTATCAGGGGCTCCACGTAGTCATCGAATCCTAGTGAAGCCATGGCGGCGATTAAATCTTCTGGGTGGATGGTTTTTTTGTACTCGCGGTGGCCTTCTCATTGGCCTCACTCGTTACAAAGCAAATGAACTCTGAGACACACTCTGGAATAATCTCCTTCGTATCATCGGAAATTTATGCATGGGGCGGGAGCGTCCTACGTAAGACTCGAACGATGTTGGTCATCGGCATATACAGATCCGCCTCGAGCCTGAAGTCTTCCGGTGGTGCCGGATTCTGATCGCCGACATTTGGTGTGGGGAGGTTGGGGGCTACTGCCTCCGGATTGATTGTGCCTTAAATGAATGAATAGTACATTTTTATTTAAAAGCATGTGAAGTAAATGCAACCCAATGTTTAAATTTAACAAATGTTTGGTTACATTTTCGGATCAATTTTTGTTTTCTTCATCCATTTATAAAATAGCCAAGTTATGGTATGCCAACTATGTCAAAAGCAAATATAACCCCAAATTTATTGCACTTTATTCGTTTCAATGACAAAAGACTAGTGACAACCTTGCATAATTACTCTCCTTTTTTCACTTATTTATACAATTAATTTCTTTCACTTTTATTCTTCTTACACTTCATGTATATATCATCTCACATTTTATGTTATCAATACACCTCATGGATATGTATATATATGACATGTATAAATAAAATCAATACGATGGAACATGGTATCTATTGGGTTATTTTAATAAAAAATATTTTATTTTATTATAAAGTATAATATTGACTTTGACCACTTTTATGAGGTTATTGAGACCACTATTTTGAAACCTTCAAAGTCATTATTCTCCTACATAAAACACCATAAATTTCTTTAATTCTATATTTAATAGAGGTTTTATGGGGGTCATATTATATACTATATAAAGGGGGCATTGAGGCTTTGTACGAGTATGTGAGAAGAGAGTACAAGAGGTGATAAAAAAGAAATACTTTTCTTTTATACTATATACGTATACTTTGATCTTTTGTTGTGTGTCGGATCTCAAACGAGAGAGGTAACCTTAAAATATTGAGCATTGCCGGACCTGCCAATTGTGCGCGCTTTTTGACCAATCCACAAAATATTGAGGTGTCGAAAGATGAGAATTGTGAATTATCGAATTTCTGGTACGCATTCTGTTTGCACGTATTATTTCTGAAACTTGTTTCTGTTAGAATTTATTTCGTGCAGATATAAATTATTTGTGTCAGATTCAGTTTTCGTTACTGTTGCGTGAAGTGTTGCAACAGTTCGTGAAGCAGTTCGTAAAAACAGAAATAAACGAGACACAAATTTAATGTGGTTCGGATACAATTGTACCCTACATCCACGGGGACCTGCAAATAAAATTTACTAATTTTTAGTTTTACGAATACAATAGTAGGACTTAATCAAAATACAAAGACTCCCTCTTTGTTGACGCCGTTCTTGTATACTACGCTGAATTATAAATCTTCAATTTGCAGCACGTCCCTTGCTCCGCACGGTTGAACTCCCTTCAACGCTGAATCCCTCAGTCGGCGGATCGGATCTCCTCCCAACATCTGTTTAAGCCCCTCTCCCGAAGAACTGATCTTCTTTTTGTATAGAAGAAGCAAACTTGTGATACTCCTTGAATCTTGGTGCCTTCACCACAAAGCCTTGAAGCCGGTATATTTTCTATGAAAATCACGTATCACGATGGAGCAATAAAAATGAGAGGAAATAATATTTTCTCTGTGAATTTTTCTCTCGTTAAACAAAGACGCTGGAAGAGCAACAAAGAAAAGAAAAGTATTTTTCTCTCGAAAAAAAAGGCACGAAACTAAAACACGCTGGTTCTCCTATATTTATACTCCCTTTGTTGAATAATAGAGCCCTACAAAAGATTAGAGACCACCATTAGGTTAGTATTAAATATTACGTAGGAAACAAGAGTTGTGTGATAAGGAAATTCCTTGTTAGCACATGACTCACAATATTAAATAAATTAATGACAAAATAAGAGTTTAAAGCATTAAGGAAACTTCCCTAGCTTGAGAAACACGTTTTCACACGTGTTGTAAATAAAGTCAGAATCTACTCGGATTCTAACAGTTTCAATACCATAATAATATTGCATGATAAAATGTGTGATTAATATGATTGAGAATCATAAATAATTTGAGAATTAGATGAGTTTAGACATGTTCATTCGTGATTCTATGTTGGGCATGTTATTATTAAATTATTATTATTATTATTATTATTATTATTATTATTATTATGTTATATTCTTGGAATTGGATGAGTATATAATTGCAACACTGTATTTATTCATACATCGGAAGGTTTAGCTAGAGGACCTATTATCAAAATTGAATGCAATCTGCATATGTGCATGGCAACATGATTTTAAAATTTGGTTCATTCACTTGTACGTTTGCTTTTTGAGTATGTTGTTCTTAAGTGAAATGTTTGCCTTCTATTAGATGTCTGAAGGATTATTATTTACTTGAACATTGAGAATTGGTTACCTATTCAATTAGTATTAAGAATTCATAAATGGGTAATTAATGTTTTTTCTTTTTTTTGTATTGAGCGCTTCACCTGACACATTAATTCAGCCGTTATATAGTGAAACTAAATGCATGTTTTGACTGTGTTGAATATATTTGAAGCATTATGACGCAGAACGGAAGCACGGTAAAGAATTAATTTCTACGAATTAATCCTATAGAACACGATAACATTCGAAATCCACCGAAAACTCTCGAATCCACCAGAAAAATAGAGAAAACTCTAAATATTTTATCAAAATTCGATATTTTTTTTTTCACCAATGCCCATTAATAACTCTTCTCCGAATTAAATAGTTATTTTGCAATTTGAATCCAATTTGACGTGTTCCTTATCACATTATATTAATGTTCATATACATATTGCGATGCGTGTATAGAACTTTACAAGTTGTTGTTGTAATTTATTATAAATTCAATATAGATAATGCATGTTTTGTACAAAAAAAAAAGATAAGAGAACATTTAATTTTGCATGCGGTTATCTGTTGAAAATGGGAACTAGAAATATGTGAGCATGCTAAATTGCCGCTGATTCGTAGAGAATAATTTTGTTTAGTCATGAGACGTTTTCTATATGGAAAATATTTTGAGAAATAATGGGGTTATTAGTGTGATATTTTTTCTATGGAGAAAATAATTTATTAAATGGGTAAATTACAACCACCCCTGAGCCCTCTCTTGTTTGGATAATTACAACCACCCCTCAACTCATCAAATTTAGTGAAATCTTCGAGATTATATAGAATATTATCACTTTTGTACCCGTTTTATCTTATTTGAACTCTACATTTTGAAGCAAGATGATCCTAATACGTGTTTTATACGTTATTATGACATTAATTTTATACGTTTCATTTTGCTAGTAAATCTGCTAACAATGATTTAGCATTCATGATTATCGGTATCCTGGTTCATATTCTAGTTTGGAACTATAATTTATTCTATTAAATGAGTTCTACAGAGTTGCTATAATAAGATAATTATTTGCATACTTGATATAAGGGGCAATTTTGGGCCAGACAAGTAAAAACTATTTAGTAAAGGGGTGCGCAACAAATGCAAAAGTTGCCACAATATATCGGAAGCAATTTGCAAGATTCTATCATATTATGTAAAATCTTGAGAAAATAGATAATTGCTATGTATAAAAATATTTAATGTAAAAAAGAACCTACATAACCGACCAAAAAAGAAAATGACGTATACTGATTCTCAGTTGAAGTTGTGGTTAGAAACATATACGTATACTGTATGTGCTTCTCTTTCTCGTTCAATCTAAATGCATATACGTATAGATACATATCCCTACTGTAGTCCGTGAAATATTCAATTTAGTTTCAGAAGATCGACAATTTCTTGTCTACGTTCACAGGTGAATAAAGATATTAATTCGGAAGGGGCACCTTTTCAAACAAAGCATTATTCTGATCAAAGCTTATTGCTATTATGAGAGCCGGATTCTTGGTGCTTCCTACGGCTTGATCTCAACTTATGCTTTAGAAAGAATGATCTTACATATTATTTCTTCTTTCTGAAAGTCTGCTCATATAAATGCAATATTTCCGGAGCTAATTTTTTACATTCATTCCTTTCTGGGAAGTGTCCCAAAATGAGACTCAATTTCCTAAATAAGTTTTTCTATTACAAAAATACCATCTCACGTAAAGTATCGATGTACTATTAAGATATCCAAAATTGCTTTATAATCATAGAATAGATTGCACTGTGCCTGCTCTTTGATGTTGTTTTAATGAGGAATTGATTGCACTTGTTTGGAACAGAGATTCGATTCATGTGGTATAGTGAAATGTGAAGGCATAATTAATGATAAAACTTTTGTTTTTCCAATTTACCAGAAGACCGCAATCTTTGTGAGTTTAACATGTTTCCAACATGATAAAATTTTAAATAATTCAGTTGATAAAAGAAAATTCATACTATTTAGTAACTTAATTTCGCGAATTGATTGACTGATGATGGTATCATAAACTTTACCGAAATAGGTAATTGTGACCGAATAAAATCTGCACTGTTCTACGGGGTATCAAAAAGTAACAGAGGTTCTCATGTTGCAAGACAACTGCATAAGCGACGGCATAAAGAAGTTCTTCGTCAACACAATTAATCGGAGACATGCGCTAGAGATGGAAAACCGTGTGGTGGCATGTGTCAAAGGAAGATATTATAAAGTTGCTAATCTGCATGGGAACGACTCGTACGAACTGGAATACGACATTCCTTCATCGGATAATTGACTGATTAGGTAAGTTTCACCATCTAACAACCCTAATGGGTGAATCATTTTCCTTATATGTATATATATTTCCACGGTTTGTTTGTTCAGAGTCGTTTCATTTAATGAACATTAATTCGAAAAACCTCGTATCTGATTAATATATATTATTTTGATTTATATTAGGTTTATTCGCAATATTTCCGCTTTCGTTTCATCCTTCTAGGTTGCCTCATACATCAAGCATAGCGCAAGTCGTGGTTCATATTAGCGGAAGTCGTGGTTCGTATTAGCGCAAGTCGTGTTGCATATGAGATCAAATTATGTGTCACCCTTTCGAATTATTTGAATCACTTTCTCCTTTTACTCAAGTTGAAAGCAAATCAAATCAAATTAAATTTCTTATCTTCTTAATAAATAATTTGTAACCACTGCATAAAATTGAAGATCAAAAAAAAATTTTGGGTTAAAATTGAATAATTTGTGAAATTTGGGGTCAAATTGAGATTAAATTAAGTTAATGATGAAATTAGAGCATATTAAAGTATGCTCCAAAAAAAAGTCAAAATTAAATTTTTGTGGTCAAAATTGGATTTTTGTGGACAAAATTGATTAAATTGTGGTTACAATTAAGAATTGGGTATAAAGGATTGAAGGTAATATTGGCATATACATGAATGTTTCCTTTATTTATAATAAATATTAAAGGGATGGGCTTATTGGTGAAAGACATATAACCCCTAAACCTAGAATAATAAAGATGCTTGGTTGGGGACTTATGCACAAAAACCCCCATTATGAATAACAAGAAAATATGTCCGAGATTTGCAGAATATTATGGTAATAAAATATATACATTGCAACATCATTGACCCTGGTTCGGACAACCCAAAACGTTTAATTCATATAAGAATGTAAGACGAACTCATATCCTAGCTTGATTCCTCAATTAATATATAGTAGAGGTAATAGAATTTTCAACTAAAAATTCAACATTTTTTAAATATATTCATATATCTAATGATTTATGATTTCAGCAGTTATGTTTTAAAATGAATAACCAAATTTGTATGCCGATTTTTAGCTAGCTGTGGTTAGGACTCATGAAATTTTCGGCTAATTGTTCGAATATATAGAATTATAAATGAAGGTGACCAAAAATTTTTTTTTTTTCTATTTAATTCACGCCGCAAAAAAAAAATCGATGCATGAAGTACCTATAAGATTTGTAGACTAACTATATATACCTTATTAGCTAATATAAGATAAGTATCCAAACACAACTAGAGAGTGAATAATTAGTATTCCTTTTTTATGCGCTAACAATAAATGAGAAGAAATCCAATATAATACCCATTGGTTCATATATACGTTACGTTTAAAATGAAAATTTTAGGAAAACTTTTATGCAGTTCTTTTTAAAAGATTAACAGATGTTGATGATCATCTTGGATCGTAATTTTCCTTATGGTCTTAATTATCTGCTCTCTCTCTCTCTCTCTCTCTCTCTCTCTCTCTCTCTCTCTCTCTCTCTCTCTCTCTCTCTCTCTCTCTCTCTCTCTCTGTTGTTTCTTAATTATTTTCTCTTTATGTTGTGTTTACATAGATGGTATACACTATTTACAAGAGTTGTGTAGTATGTCAAATCAAAATTCATAGTTATATAAATAAGTGCACGCTTTGAAATTAGTCCACAATGGCATCCAAAACTGGTGAAAAGACATATGGACAAATTAAAACTGCTAACCATATGATCAAGTGGTACATTTCCATTCTTGTAGCAACAAATTTTGGGATCAGTCTTAATTGTGCGTATGTTGTGAGACCATTTTTTTTCACACAAAAAGAAACAAAGGAGGGCGTATGTGCAAAAGTAGGCAAATGAATGTTAATTGTTACAGTTTGATGAAATTTTAGTTAATAATAAAAAAAAAACTTCTCTTATCTAAGAACACTGACCGCTCTAACTAATATCAAAAATTCTAATGTTTGTTATTTGAAATGTCACTTTTTGTACATAGCGATGATTAAAACTCGTCCGAACTCGACAGTTGTTAATAACTTAAAATTAAACTCAATCACAATTGTAAAAGTTCCATAAAATTGTGAATAAGCTTGCATGGTATGCATATATCTCAACTTGATGATTCATTAGCATTGTTATATATATATATATATATATATATATATATATATATATATATATATGTGTGTGTGTGTGTGTTTGTGTGTGTAAACTAACGCGTGTCTTGCACTGTCAACCATAAGTTAATCAAGAATGTTACTTGACAAATATAAATGTAATAAAAATAGAATCATATACGAAAGCCGACCAAAAAATAATTTATATTTAATTCAAATAACAGTATTTGTATGAGGTGTCTAAAAGATCTGGACACTCAAATCATACTTATATAAAATAATAAAAAACAAAATAGATCAAAATATGTAACACCCTCTATGAATTTTACGTAATGAAAAAATATTTTAATGTAATTAAAAAAATGAGCTTCATTAAAAATTTTGGATTCAATTTGAGCTTTCTGAAAACCAATTTATACTTTATCAAAGTATTTTCATTTACTTTCAATATAACCAACAACTCAGAGTTACGATTTTCATAAAGAGTGATACCTAAAACATCATCGGGTTTTAGAAAACACTTGTAAGACAATGGAAGGAAAATAAAATTTATTTAAATACACGCGTTTAATAGACTAGCTTCCTAAATCAAAGTACAAATTAAAATTATGAAAATCTCTATTTTTATATAAGACTGTTTCAAAAGCGACAGTGAAAAGATAATCTTTTACGAAATCCGGATAAGGCATGGTAGGCATCAAGGTTCGTGATTCCTTGAATTCTGCTCTGTTGCACACTTTGGTTACTTCGAGAACCTGAAAAGGGGATTCGCATAAAGCTTGAGCCCAACCACTAGCTCAGTAAGAACTTTGGCGTGACGATACTCATGCCTCTCTCAACGCGTCACTCACGTCCTAAAGGAGCCCTAAAGTCATTGTCTATATGTTCTTTCGTATAGTGATAAGCCTAAAACTTCTATGTCATCTATATTCAATTTATTCATCCATATCAAGACATTCGATCATATACGTAAAAACACATATCACCACATACAAGTACAAATACTTTTATGCTTTAAAGATAAGAACACCGGATCATGAAATATTATCATAGATGCCCATGGAATCACATAACACATAATAGAACATATAGTCCTACTGATAAACCTATAATACCGTTTACCTCAACCTAGATATAGTGGACACACAATCTCCTTCGTATTATACGGATACAAGATCCTTATATTACTTCCGGACATAAAGTCCCTATAGTACATATAGACTAAAAGTCCATGCAATATCAATTTAATACCTTAAGCACGTAATTGCAGTACAATGGTAGCACATCATTTCCACATAAATCGCAAAAACACATTATTTCCACATAAGTCACAAAAACACATTCTTTCCACATAGATCGCTTTATTATTCAAAATGATCAAAATTTCCTTGAATGCAATACATGGAAAAATCTTTTTCACTTTATTGGATCTGTAGAAAACTAATTTATGTACTCGAGCAATAAACTATAAAGTGTTTTGAGCCCGTTTCTTGGTAGGTGCTATCCATTTTTCTATCCTAGTTGGATACGGGCCTACCATATCTGGTTTTTTCACTCAAGATTTCCATTAATTTTCCAAATTTTAAAACACTTGATATGCACGGACATGAACACTAAGACCATAATTCAACCAGTGTCATAAATATCGATCAAATGTGTCACAATATAATAACACAGACTATTAGTCACATATTATCACATAGACTAATTAAATCAACACATATTGCAGAAACACATACACGGTTATGCTAACACATATTTCACATTAATATGATGAATTTCACCTAATTCAATTAATCGAAACATATAGGTAGTAGCACGTAACAATTTAATGAACATTGAAACTAAACTTAATGTATTGTACATAAACTTAATCCTATTAGTAACTTAATCTAAGTTCAATTTGTCTATTAATTTCAGCCTCAAAGATTTAAACTATTCTTTCAAACATCTCTTCTTATTCAAAACAATTTACTTTAGAAAATCTGATAGTTTTTGGTACTTTAACTTTGAAAATCCGTTTCTCTTAAACCATAACTCCAAAAATTCTGAAACTTTAAAACAATACTCTTATTGGTGGAAAACATCCATTTAAAACAGTTCAGCAAAATACTTAATTGTTTAAGAGAAATAATTAGCTTAGGTAAGTAACACAATCAAAATTCCAGAATAAAGAAACCTACTTCAAAAAATCCAAACAATTCATTATTTCAAGGAAACACAATGAAATTACATAGAAAATAATGAATATCAGTATATAATCATATCCAAGTAGAATCACATAAATTCGATTAGTATAAAGTCGTATTAAACACATAATTCATGAATGACTCAGAAATAATGCAGTTTCATAAAATAATTCATAACTTAATCATTATAATTTCGATTCATTCAAACTGTATAACAATTTGAAGCTAGTAGAGATATCTAGACACCTCTAAAATTTCATAATTTTCTGAAGAGAAATCATCAATAAAATAAGTGCTTAAACAGGAAGCTACGAATCTGGAATTTAACTAGTGTTCATCAAAATTCATATCTTCTAATTCTTAATTACCCAAACTAATTCCTAATTGTATAAATAATTATAACAGATAAAAATAATATTATTATTCTTTATTACAATCTCAGTAAAGACCAAGGTTCTTATCTATGTGATCAAAATCGAAGACAAGGGAAGGGGAAATCGAAAGAATTCTGGAGGTTTGACATGGTGATCTTTGAGCTTTGGCCATTGATGATCTTGGGATGACTTGGGATGGGTTT
>NW_012192880.1:580792-666907 GCF_000504015.1 Erythranthe guttata
TATATATATATATATATATATATATATATATATATATATATATATATATATATATATATATATATATATATATATATATATATATATATATATTTATATATATATATACTCATGGTTTACAAAATTACATTGTACAAAAACCATTATAGAGCGGCCAACAAAAGAAAACAGAGTTTTTAGCTCGGCTACAAAATTGGCTCAGAGCATGGCATATGAACAAATCTATGTCCGGCTGCGCTTGGCTAGGTCAACTTCTAAACATGTAGATCATTACCTCAAGTTCAATATGGTGTATGAAGTGAAAGATCAGTCTCATATTGGGTGTGCTAGAATATTTGATTAAAGATGAATTCAAACTTCAAAACGAAGGATTTTCATCTAGAAAAGGTGAAGAACTTGTTCTATCTATACTTCTATGAGTTCTTATGGTTTGATATTATCATATGTGAATATGGAAGTGAAAAAATAAGAAGAGAAGTTTAAGGAATTGGTCTGGTCGTTTTTGGAAGAAGATAAGTGAAAATGAAGACCAAAACACAAAGTCTTCATTTATCTACCCATTCCCAACAAGGCCAAATGGAAGGTGATTATTGGAAGGCTTGTATTTGTTGCATTCTTGGCGTTCCTCAATGTTTTTATAGCATAACATGAGATAGGGGGATGATGTTTACTCATTATAATAAAGTGTAAACAACTTGAGGATGGTCTTGTGCAACCTAGTCAACCAACCAATCAAATTGCACCCTTTTGCATACTTTTAATTTTAGTCTTATATGAGTTACTTCAAGTAATTATGTATGGAACTAATTATATTAAAATGTAATTACAATGTATTAATGCAATTAGGACGAATATGTGACCGTTTAGCACATTTTAAGAAAAGTATTTGATCATGTATTAAAACACAATTAAAGCACATGTGTAGCAAGTACTCGTGATCATGCATCATGAATAATGAATTCTAACTATATGCATTTATGCAATATGTTTATTATTGGCCATGTATGAGATGATTGGGCATTACAATCCTTCCCTCCTTATAAAATTTCACCCTCGAAATTTGACGTACCGAACAATTCTGGATATTTGCTATGCGTTTCTTCCTCTCTCCCATGTGACTTCTTCAATTCATTGATTTCTCCGCAATACCTTAACTAGTGGAATCTTTTTATTTCCCAGTTCCTTGACTTTTTGATCAAGAATTTGAATTGGTTTCTCCTCATAAGACAAATTTACAGAAAACTCAAATGGTTCATTACTCAACACATGAGAGGGATTTGAGTTGTTCTTCTTCAACATAGACACATGAAAAACATTGTGAACACCAGATAATGAAGGAGGTAAAGCCACTCTATATGCTCTATCACCAACTCTTTCAAGGATTTCAAACGGACCAACATACCATGGACTAAGTTTTCCTTTCTTTCCAAATCTCATGATGCCTTTCAATGGAGCCACTTTCAAGAATATACGTTCTCCAACCATAAACTCTAGATCTCTTCTAACTTTATCGGCATAAATTTTCTGTCTACTCAGTGCCGTCTTCATTCTTTCCCTTATCTTCTTTACCGTCTCAGCAGTATGTTGCACCATCTCTGGCCCAAGTAGAATTATTTCCCCAACTTTATCCCAATGAACAGGAGACCTACATTTTCTCCCATATAGTGCTTCATAAGGTGTCATTCTAATTGTAGATTGATAGCTATTATTGTAAGTGAACTCTACCAATGGAAGTTTTTCATCCCAACTCCCTTTCAAATCTAGAACACAAACTCTTAACATATCCTCAAGTATTTGAATAACTCTCTCTGATTTTCCATCTGTCTGTGGATGAAATGATGTACTAAATGCAAGCTTCGTCCCCATGGCATTGTGCGAACTCTTCCAAAATGCAGCAGTAAACTTAGGATCTCTATCAGATACTATTGACACTGGCACTCCATGCAATCTAACTATCTCTTTAATATATTGTTGTGCATATTGGTCCATGTTGAATGTAGACTTCACTGGAAGAAAATGGGCTGATTTAGTTAGTCTATCAACAATCACCCATATTGAATTGTATGTCTGTTGTGTCCTAGGCATTCCAAGCACAAAATCCATTGTAATATGCTCTCATTTCCACTCTGGAATCAGTAAATGTTTCAATAGTCCTGCTAGTCTTTGATGTTCCATTTTGACTTGCTGACAAGTGAGGCATTCAGCCACAAACTTTGCTATATCTCTCTTTATGTTAGGCCACCAATAGTGAAGTTGTATGTCTTTGTACATTTTCGTGCTACCCGGGTGCACTGAGTAAGGACTTCTGTTAGCTTCTTCCAAAATGTCGCCTTTATGTTAGCACCAAAAGGGACACACAATCTACCTTTATATTGAATCATTTCTTCATTACCAATAGAGAAGTTCGGCCTATTCCTAGCATCAATCATACTTCACAACCTAGATAAATACCTACTTTCTGAGCCTCTTTGATTCGGTCATGAAGTACGTGTTTTAATAATAAAGATGATAAAGAACTAACCGTCCATTTATGTACAATTTCAAGCTCTAATCTTTGTAAATCCAGTAGTATTGGTTTCTATATAACAATGAAGGAAGACATAGATTTTCTACTCAATGCATCTGCAACTATGTTAGCTTTACTAGGATAATAGTGAATCACATAGTCATAATCATTTACAAGTTCTAACCATCTTCATTGTCTCATATTCAATTCTTTCTGAGTAAAGAAGTACTTCAAGCTCTTTTGATCCGTGTAAATATCACATTTCTCACCATATAAGAATTGGCTCCAAATTTTCAATGCCAACACAATGGCAATGATGCTCTAAATCATGAGTTGGGTAATTCTTCTCATACTCCTTCAATTGTCTTGAAGCATAGGCTATACCATTCCCATGTTGCATCAATAAAACACCCAATCCATTTTTTGAAGCATCACTATACACTACGAAACCACTAGTTCCAAAAGAAATGACAAGAACAGGAGCTGTAGTCAATCTTCGTTTCAACTCATGAAAGCTACTTTCACATGCATCAGTTCATACATACTTCATGTTCTTTCGTGTAAGCATTGTTAATGGAGTTGCTATCTTGGAAAATCCCTGAATAAATCTTCGATAATATCCTGCCAATCCTAAGAAACTTCTAACCTTTGATACAATTTTTGGTGTTGGCCAATTTTTGGCAGCTTCTATCTTACTCAGGTCAACGTAAATACCATTCTTGGACAAGGCATGCCCTAGGAATACAACTTGATCTAGCTAAAACTCGCACTTCTTAAATTTAGCATATAGTTGCCTTTCTTTCAATATTTGCAACACCACCCTCAAATGTCCTCTATGTTCGTCATTATCATGGGAATAAATCAAGATGTCATCAATGAGCACAATTACAAATTTATCGAGGAACTCCTTGAACACCCTATTCATCGAATCCATAAAAGCTGCAGGAGCATTTGTTAAGCCAAATGGCATGACTACAAATTCATAATGTTTATACCTTGTTCTAAATACAGTCTTTTGTATGCATCCTCATTTATTTTCAATTGATGATACCCTGAGCATAAATCGATCTTCAAAAATATTGATTCTCCTTGCAATTGATCAAACAAATCATCTATTCTGGGTAGTGGATATTTGTTCTTAGTTGTAAGCTTGTTTTGTTCTCTATAATCAATGCATAAATGTAATGTACCGTCTTTCTTCTTCACGAACAAAGCCGGTGCTCCCCAAGGAGAATAACTCGGACGAATAAAACCTTTAGGAAACAAGTCTTGTAGTTGAATATTCAACTCTTTTAGTTCTATTGGTGCCATTCAGTATGGAGCTTTAGAAATAGGAGTACTTCCTAGCAACGTATCAATAACAAATTCAATTTCTCAATCCGATGGCAGTTGGGGTAAATCATCTGGAAATACCTCAAGAAACTGATCAACCACATCCACATCATGGGGTTTCAATTGTGTTTCTACTGAAGTGTCCATAATTAGCCAAGTATCCAACACAACCCTTACTCATCATCTTTTGAGCCTTCAATGTAGCTATAAATGGTATTGAAGATGAAAGTGAATGACTACCGAACTCGAAATGTTCTTCCCCAGGTGGCTGAAAGATGACAACCTTCTGATTACAATTAATTGTTGCATAATATTTTGTAAGCCAATCCATGCCCAAAATGGTGTCAGAATTTGCGACTAGTAAACAAACAAGATCCGCGTAAAGTGTTCTGCCACTCATCTGAATAGAACAATGTTTCAACATTTGGTTGGAATTTATCTCTTCCCCTGATGGAGTCATCACGTTATACATGACATCTAGCATATCTGGTATAATGCCCAATCTTCTCACCTATGAATGTGATGCAAATAAATGTGTAGACCCCGAGTCTATTAATGCAAGTGCTGGAGTTTGTGAAATCAAAATAGTGCCTGGGACAACAGATGCATCTGCATCAGCTTGTTCTTTAGTCATTGTATATACCCTCGCTTGAACTTTGACAGGTGGGGTGCGACAATCCCTTGCAATATGTCCTGGTTTCTTACACTTGAAGCAACGATTTTAACAGTTATAGCATTCTCCAAAATGATTCTTCCCAAATGTGTCACATTGGTCTTTTGCAACTGTAGTAGAACTTTGTACAACTCTAGGGTGCTTCTCATTTACTTGGCCGGATTTCTGCTCTGGTCTCTTCCATTGGGATTGATTTCTTTGAATAAAAGTGTGCCTCTTCTGTTGATGATATTTTTGAATTTTCTTCTCATCAAAGTCAGCCATCAATGCGTTGACAAGTGGTAGACAACGCAGCGTTGTCTACCACTTGTCGAAACTCAATTGGAGAAGAGATCCTTACATCTTCTCTATTAACTGGGTTGAGGCCTCTCATGAAGTTATCCATCTTTTCTTTGTTATCTTTGGCTATATAAGGTACATACTTGCAACCCTCCTAAAATTTTCTCACGTAGTCACATACGGACATTTCATTCTGCTTCAATTCCAAGAACTCTTTAACATTGAGTGACCGGACATCCCTCGTGAAATACTTATCATAAAAAATTGTTTTGAATGCCTCCCATGTCAACTTCTAAATATCCACTACTAGTTTTGTACCCTCCCACCAAGTTCTAGCTACTTTCTTCAATAGGAAAATGACACAAAGTAGTTTATCGGAATCTTCAATACGCATGTAGTTAAAGAAGACATCTAGAGATTTAACCCATTCTTCCGCAACCATTGGATAAGACCCACAATAGAAGTCAACAGGTTCCATTTTACGAAACTTCTCATACACGATAAGCGAGTTATCGTGTCTAGCTTGTGGAGGAGGAGGTTGTTGGTTTTGTTCACGAGTTCGCTGTATCATATCGAACAATTTGTGTATATGTTCAACATGCGTTCTAGTCTGTTGCTGAATCAAATCAACCAAATTATCAACTAAGTTGTAGTCACTCTTGTGGTCAACATTCCCTGTCCTCCTTTTTGGTGCCATCACTTCCTATACATTGCCAAATCTCATCCTGTTCATTGGCCAATACTAATGCACAATAATGAAAATGGCATACATATGCTAATAAATCAAACACATAGGTAAATGAGAAGAGAGTTAACCAAGCTTCCCAGCCAAGGTATGTTCATACGCCTTCTTGTGTCTTTAGAAAACATTTTAAACCTCCGCTCTGATACCACAAAATGTAACAGCCCACAACGTAACAACATATTCCAATCGGATCGCAACCATTAAGTTAGGGATGCTAACCTTTTTATATATACTTAAAACATTATGGTTTTCATACAAAAATACATAATATGCTTTGAAAATAAATCAAACTTTGTACTGTCTCAAAGTTGTACACACACAATATATATATATATATATATATATATATATATATATATATATATATATATATATATATATATATATATATTCATGGTTTACAAAATTACATTGTACAAAAACCATAATAGAGCGGCTAACAAAATGAAATCAGAGTTTTTAGCTCAGCTACAAAAATGGCTCGAAGCATGGCATATGAACAAATCTCTGTGTGGCCGCTCTTGGCTAGGTCAACTTCTAAACACGTACATCATTACCTCAAGTTCAATATGGTGTATGAAGTGAAAATATTAGTCTCATATAGGGTGTGCTAGAGTTCTTGATTAGAGATGAATTCAAACTTCAAAATGTAGGATTTTCAGCTAGAAAAGGTGAAAAACTTGTTCTTGCTATACTTCTATGAGTTCTAATGGTTTGATATTCTCTTATGTGAATATGAAAGTGAAGAAATAAGAAGAGAATCTTAAGGAATTGGTCTGGTCGTTTTTGGAAGAAGACAAGTGAAGATGAAGACCAAAACACAAAGTCTTCACTTATCTACCCATTCCAACAAGGCCAAATGGAGGAAGATGATTGGAAGGCTTGTATTTGTTGCATTCTTGTGGTTCCCCTGCGTATTTGTAGCTTGACATGAGATAGAGGCTGGTGTTCGGTCATTATAATCAAGTGTAAACAACTTGAGGATGATATATATATATATATATATATATATATATATATATATATATATATATATATATATATATATATATATATATATATATATATATATATATATATGTAATCATATTTTTTTTAAGGAAAATTAACTAGGCTTTCATCTCATGAATTTATTAGTAGGGCTGTGCGTTGGTTGGTTTGGTTAAAAACCAGCCATAAAACCAACCCAACCCATCCAACCAACTTTGGTAAATATTGGAAACCGTTATCGACCCAATTTACATGGGTTGGGTAATGGTTGAAAACCAATTTAATGGGTTGGTTGGTGGTTTGGTTGATGGGTCATCCATCTAAATATTTTTTAATTTTTTTTTTAATATTTTATTACTTGTTACAACGCTATATCTTTTATAAATTAAATGGGACTAGTTCAATAATATTTAAATAAAAAATCCAAAACATTACGGGCATATATATTGCAATTAAAAATAAATACTTCAACAAATAATAATCGTCCAAATATTTAGACTATATGTCTTAAAATTAAAATAGTTCAAATTAGATACTTAGGTTAGATTTATTGCTTTTAGGATTCTGGTCAATATTAAACAATTTAATAAATGTGATATAAAATAGAAATTTGAAATTAAAAATATTAAATATTTTAATTAAAATTAATAAATAATAAACGAATGAATAAAGTTGGTTGGCCGATATTAACCGACTAACCAACTTTTTAGCATATTAGAAACCATTATCGACCCAACTATACATGGGTTGGTTGACATTATCGACCCAACTTAAATGGGTCGGTTGATGGTTGATTAACCATCACAAATTGTGGGTCGAAAATGGGTTGGTTGGTGGTTAAAACTGATCCGTGCACAGCCCTATTTCTTAGGCTCTGATTGGTTCATGGATTTTAAATAAGGCAAATGAAAATGCAAAGGAAAAGGAAATCAAGGACTTTTGAAATCCTAATTGTGTTTGGTTCCAAAGAAAAATGGTGATGAAAATAATTTTGAGGAAAATCATTTTCCATAGTTTTGTTTTGTTCTTAAGGGAAAATAATAAAGAAAAATAGCAAGTAAAATGACAATAAAAATGAATTGTTATTAAAAACTAAGGCTTTGTGTGTATAATTTTTATTTCAAAATAAATTCTAACTCAAAAAGAGATAATTTTTCTCTTTTAAAATAAATTATGACCCAAAAAAGTGTCCTGCAACGAATAAAGCAAAATGTACAATAAGATGGACATTTTATGTGTGTAACATAGAAGAGAGATATATATTTTTCTTTCCTTATTAATGCATTTTAATTATCAGAGAGAGAGAGAGATAGAGAGAGAGATGAGAGAGAAAGAGATAAAAGAGGAGAAAAATAGCTAAAGAGAGAGATAGAATGACACACTTTCTTCAATTTTTAGAGGAAAACTCATTTCCCTTGTTTTAGTGCAATCCATAAAATTATTTTACATAGCATTTTACTTATCAACCAAACAAGAAAACTATTTTACATCATCTTTTCACTATTTTACCTACTATTTTACATCTCTCTCTTTATGTGTGTTGTTTTCTTAATTATTTTCTCTTTATGTTCTGTTTACGCAGATGGAATACACTATCTACAGGAATTGTGAAGTATGTTAACTCAAAATTCATGGTTATACAAATAAGTGCACGCTTTGAAATGGGTCCACAAGGGCAACCAAGGATGGTGAAAGGACATATGGACAAATTAAAATTGTTAAACTTGTGATTATATGGTACATTTCCATTCCTGTAGCGACAAATTCTGGGTTATGTCTTAATTGTGCGTGTTGTGAGACGATTTTTTTTTTCACACAAAAAGAAGAAAAGACGGGGGTATGGCGAAAAGTAGGCAAATGAATGATAATTGTTACACTTGCATGAAATTTTGGTTAATAATAAAAAAATCTTATTTTATCTAAGAACATTGACCGCTCTAACTAATATGAAAAACCGTAATGCTTGTTATTTGAAATCCATTTTCTGTACGTAGCGATGATTAAAACTCGTCTGAACTCGACAATTGTTAATTAATTAAAATTAAACTCAAACACAATTGTATAGGTTCGATAAAATTGTGAATAATTTTGAATAGTATGTGTATATCTCAACTTGATGATTTATTTGCATTGTTATCTATATGTGTTTGTGTGTGTAATCTCAATTTGGAGGCTAATTACTCATCACTTATTGAATTTTGGGATAAATATGAGTTAGATATATAAAAATTAGTCATTTTTTGCTTTTAAAGGAGATTTATTAAATTCATGTAGTATATAAGATTTGGATGTCGTTAATAACAATGATGTGGTCATTACTCGCAAGATCAAAGTAAACATTGTTCATATTTCTTGAATTACAATCTTTTTCAAAATTGAAAATTTTAATTATTAAAATAATTAAAACTAATAGTTATGATGGGATATATTATACTATACAATAAATTTAGTAGTGATATTTAAATTTCAGAAACAACATCAATCTTCATCAAAATTTGATATTATAATAACATTTAAAGAAAACACTTTTGTAATAATGGAAATACGTCATTAATAGTGGAAAATACATTTAATTACTCTTAGTTGTGCCGATACAGTTCCAACAATAACCGCTAATCATACAAAATAAAAAGTAATGTACAGTCATTCTATCAGTTGACAACCTTACAATTATAAGACGAGTTTTAACGCAATATATTTCTAATGGAGGAACAATGATGTTTAAGTCCTAATATTGTGCTTGTAAAACTAAAATAGTCCATATTCAATTTCGTAGATCCTCATGGATGTAGGGTACAATTTTATTCGAACCACATTAATGTTTTGTCTTTTTTAATTCTTTTCATACGCACTGTTACAACACTTTATGCAAAAGTAACAGAAAATTGAATGTGACAAAAATAATTAATATTTTCAGGAAATAATTCTATAATGTCTAAGTCTCTAGGATCCTATAATCTTAGAGACTTCATTTATAATTTAAAAAGTTTTGCCACGAATTTACCTTTCAATGTAACTTGAACATGTTTGTTTTATAATTTCATATGTTAAGTATATTCACTGAGCTTATGGTTGGAAGCTTGTTCAGTTACTTCATTCTTCATGATTCGAAATTCCAATCATGTCACAAGAGTTGCTAGTGTTTCTTACCCAATGAGGTGGCAAACTTCCTCGTTCTACTCTTCCAATATGAATAATTGGCCGTATATATTAGAGGAGGGCGAGTCGTGGGGCTTGTTTTCGACGGTTACTCATATTTTTTTAACTCGTAAATAAATAAATCAAATCTCAATTATTAGCATCAATTTATATAATGACCTCCTCTGATGCCATTAGTTATTTTAGAAAAGTATTAACTATTGTAACACTTAGATAAATTTCAACATTTCGAATATAGTTGTAGCAGATAAACCGTGTACGATGATTGATAATGAGCTTCAGAATAAAAATTACACAAATTTAATGTGATTTTGATAAAACTATATATTAATATCCACCAGGAATTTCCTTAACAATTAGTTACACTGGGAAATATTATTGCAAGTACAACTCATCAAGATATAATAATCTCCATGTTTTCTCTTCAAGTTCTCATCAATTTTATTTATGGTTGAGTAGAAATAACCCGCATGGGGAACTAATTAGCACAATCACAACAAGCAAAGCAACATTGGGTACAGTTCTGAAAGCACTATCTTCTTCAAAGCCTTCACGAGGAAACCTTTCTAAGATTTTTTTTTTCTTTTTTGGAAAATATATATGTTATGCCAACGCCAATAGCCTATATTCTTCTATGGTAAAAATTATGTCTTCTAATGAGTGTAGGAATAAAAACTATGGGTTCTCTAGGGTCTAAGAACACCATACCTTTCGAACCATAAGAGAACTCATTTCGTCCAATGCATAAAAATTACTTAATAAATAATTTTGTACATTTTTTTAGATGCAGAGGTAGTATAACCGTAGTATTCTATAAATTGATCCACATCCAATACACAGTTAAACCTTTATAAATTAATACAGTTGGGACCATCAAAATTCCATTAATTTAGCGAAATATTAACTTATCGATAAATTAATAATTATTAGTTTATACATTAATTAATAATTTATAAATTTATGAAACTATTTTTATTATTATTTTCAATGAATACATTTTTTTTATTTTTATAAGTGGATATTATTCATTGTACCATTATTCTAATGCACTATAGAGCCCGTTTCACGAATGGAAGCTCTTAAAGCAGCAATGCTATAGAACACTTTCATGTTGAGTTATGCGAAAGCTATACCAGAAGTTCTAACCATGTTAAGAAAAGTGAGATACGAGATTGATGGTAATGTGAAGTTCAACAAGAAACAAACGGCAATTAAAGTATATTTTATTAAACCTTCATAGATCTATAAAATATGTATTGTACCATGTAATTTAAGAATTATTTTTTATGAATTATTAATTTATATATTATATGGGGCTTCTTAAAATTTTTGAATATGTCTTATCTTATAAATTTAGCGAATTATTAATTTAGCACGTTGTCCCCGAGTCGGTACCGGGAAAATTTATTATTTAAGCGAGGTTATTACTTTATCGGGTATTAATTTATCGAGGTTCTACTGTATACAAAATAGATTTAATAAATAATAATATATAAATCAACATCTGATCATCGTAGTTAAATAATGGAATGTTTATTATTTCGCAAAATAGTAGATTTCATCAAAATAAATTGTAAACTTCAAATGATCCAAACTCATTACGCAACAATGCTGCAAACAATATAATTAGTATTTCATTAAAAACAAAAACCTCGCCAAACAAACCTAAACGGTTCAATCGCCACCGCTGCTAGGAGAGCCTTCTGCGTCACCATCACCGTAATCGTTTAAAAAGTACATCCTAATAACTTCGTCGAACCCAATATACTCATCGGGGTCCACTTCTTCTTCGTCATCAACTATCACCGCCCCATCACCCATTACCACTAGCGTCGCCGGAGGTGGTGCTGGAACTGGTGGAGCTACAGGAGCAGCCGGCGGTTGCTGGGTGCCGCTGCGCATGGCCATCGGCAATTGAACCTACATCGATGCGCTGCGCTCGTGATCCTCTGCTCGATATTTATTCAGAAAAAATTTCAGGAGCTCCACGTAGTCATCGAATCCCAATGAAGCCATGGAGGCGATTACATCTTCTGGGTGGATGGTTTATTCGTACTCGTTGTGGGCCTTCTAATTCGCCTCACTCCTTACAAAGGGGATGAACTCTAAGACACACTCGTGAATAATCTCCTTCGCATATCGGAAATTTTTGCATGGGGCGGGAGCGTCCTACATAAGATTCGGACAATGTTGGTCATCGGCATATACAGATCCGCCTCACGCCTGAAGTCTAGCAGTGGCGCCGGATTCTGATCGCCGACATTATTTGTGGGGAGGATGGCGGCTACTGCCTCTGGTGTTGATTGTGCCTGACATGAATGAATTGTATATTTTTACTAAAAGCATGTGAAGTAAATGCGCAACCCAATGCTTAAAATTGAACAAATGTTTGGTTATATTTTCGGAACAATTTTTTTTTTCTACATCCATTTATCAAATAGCCATGTAATGGTATGCGAACCATGTCAATAGTAAATATAACCCCTAATTTATTACACTTAATTTGTTTCAACAACAAAAAAATATTGACAACTATGCATATTTACTCTCCTTTTTTGCACTTATACAATTAATTTCTCTCACTTTTATTCTTCTATTACACTTCATGTGTATATCATCTCACATTTTTATACTATCAATACACCTCATGGATATGTATATATGTGACATTTATAAATAAAATCCATATGATGCAACATAGTTTCCAATGTAACTTCAAGATTGACTTTTCCTGTTTTTCACATCCCAAACCATTTTTCTGCATCATGAACGCAATTATGATTTAAGATTTACGGAAAAAAAATACGGAGACACTATTTTTTTTGGGACATATCTACATAAGATATATGGTGCAAAAAGGTAAAAATAAAAGGAAAAATAATAATTCAAGTATATAAAAGCATAATCAAATAAAGTAACCTAATGCGTGTCGTGCGCCGTCAAACAATGAGTTAATCAAGAATCTTACTTGACAAATATAAAACTAATCAAAATAAAATCATATACGAAAGCCGACAAAAAAATAATTTATATTTAATTCAAACAACAGTCTCTATATGAGGTATCTCAAAGATCTGTAAACTTAAATCGATCTTATATAAGATAATAATAAAAAGACAGATCCAAAAAGTTAAATTAAGAGCATGAATGTTATATTGCTACTACAACAGAAAATCAAATTAACATTGTTCATATAGATTTTATCTAATTCAAAAATAAAAATGATAGCAAATTTATTTTGTGCAAATTTTACCAGATGCGGATGCAGATGCTCTTGTGGTATTCTTATGTTGGTTATTAAGTCTCCTCCAATATCCCTCTTTTTGATTTATTTCTAATTTTATTTGCGAATGTTTTCCTTCACACTCAAATGGCACACACTAGTTCACTATATGCCTCTTAGATTTTTGCGATGAAATGTGAAGTGAAAAGGCAAATGTGCATTCAATATACATAGAAAAATTTAGGGTTTGGAAATGCTTACACAAGGGTGAATTAGGGCGGTGAAAATTTGTCATTAGTGGTGAAGGTAGGAGTAAATATGGGAAAAAATAAATATTGCTTGTACTGTCCAACTAGTATATTGTTTTTTATTTTTATGAGGGAAAATGTTGTCGAATTAAAAAAAAATGCTATAATTGCTTGCTTTTAGGAGTAAGTGAATTATAATAAAATACCATAAATGCACTGTGAATATGACTGGATTTATGTTATTCATCCAAGAAGATGAAATATTTGGTTATTTTTTACAAATATTAGATTCTCGTATATAACAAGCATTATCAATAACAAGCAAATATGTCCAAGATTTTCAAAATATTATGGTAATAAAATATATACATAGCAACATGTTTGACCCTGGTTCAGACAACCCAAAACGTATAATGCATCTAAGAAAGTTGGACGAAACTCACATCCTAGTTTGATTCCTCAATTATGTACTAGAGCTAATAGAATTTTCAACTAAATATTCATGATTTTTAAAATATATTTACATATCTAATCATTTATGATTTCGGCAATTATGTTTAAAATTGAATAGCCAAATGTGTATGTCGATTTTCAGCTAGCTCTTGGTGAGGAGACATGAAACATTTTCGGTTAATTGTTGGAACATATAGAATTATAAACGAAAGTGAAAAATATAATTTTTTTCTTTTTAAGTCACGCCGCAAAAAAAATTATATGCATGAAACACATATAAGATTTATATACTAACTGTATATACATTATTTTCTAATATAAGATATATATGCAAACACCACTAGAGAGTTAATAATTAGTATTCATTTTTAATGCGGGAAGAAATCCAATATAATACACATTGGTTGATATATATGTTACGTTTAAAATGAAAATGGTAGGAAAACTTTTATGTAGTTCTTTTTCACAGATGTTCATGGTCATCTTGAATCTTAATTTTACTTCTGGTCCTAATTATCTGTGATTTTTCATTGTCATCTGATTCAATGAAAACGCACTGATAATTACTGCAATTTATTAACTGAGGACTATGAAACATTGGATTGATGAAATGGAGTTCGATTTTAACCTCAAAAAGTTGTCTGATTGCTCGTTTAATACGGGAGAATTCGAAGAGTGTTGGAGAGATTTTGAGAGGATGTTGAATTTTTCTGAAAAAAGATACAAATAAACTAAAAGTGCACTGCAGTGTGGTAAATGTTGCACTATGAATAGCATTTCAATATAATTAATGAGCATAGGAATACAGACTATGGGTTCTCTAGGTCTAAGAGCGTCATACCACTCGAACCATAAGCGAATCTATTTGGTCATTTTCATAAAAAATACTTAATACTTAATTTTGTATATTTTTTTAAGTGCGCACTTGAACAACCCTAGTATTCTATTCATTGATGTACATACAATATATACATAATAGATTTAATAAATAATAATATACAATTCAATATCTGATCATCGTGGTTAAACAATAGAATGTTGATTATTTCGCAAAATAGTAGGTTTCATCAACATAAATTATAAATTTAAAATGATCCAAAGTCATTATGCAGCATCCACAGGAAACCAGAACATTATTATTTGATTAAAAATGAAAACCTCGCTGAACAAGCCTGAGCAGTTCAATCGCCACTGTTGCTAGGGGAGCCTTCTCCATCACCACCACCCTAATTATTGAATAAGCACTTTCTAATAACTTCGTCGAACCCAATATACTCATCGGCGTCCACTTCTTCGTCTTCAACTATCACCTCCCCATCACCCATTACCACTAGCATCACCAGAGGCCGTGCTGGAACTGGTGGAGCTACTAGAACAGCCGGCGGTTGCTGGGTGCCGTTGCGCATGGTCATCGGCAATTGAACCTGCATCGAGGCGCCGCGCTCGGGATCCTTAGCCCGGTATTTGTTTAGAAAAACTGTCAGGGGCTCCACGTAGTCATCGAACCCCAGTGAAGCCATGGCGGCAATTACATCTTCTGGGTGGATAGTTTTGTTGTACTCGTGGTGGGCCTTCTCATTGGCCTCACTGGCTACAAAGGAGATGAACTCTGAGACACACTCTGTGACACCCTTAATTTTTATTATGTGGTATAATAATAGTTTATATATGTATATTATTGAAGTTTATTAATTAATGAGAGTAATTTGACAAACGCTTCATAGAAGGTGTGCGTCACACACTCTTGAATAATCTCCTTCGCATAATCGGAAATTGTTGCATGGGGCGGGAGCATCCTACGTAAGACTCGGACGATGTTGGTCATCGACATATACAGATCCACCTCATGCCTGAAGTCTTGCGGTGGCGCCGGATTCTGATTGCCGACATTATTTGTGGGGAGGATGGGGCTACTGCCTCTAGGTTGATTGTGCCTGAAATGAATGAATTGTATATTTTTACTAAAAGCCTATGAAGTAAATGCACAACCCAATGCTTAAAATTGAACAAAGGTTTGGTTACATTTTCGTAACATTTTTTGTTTTCTTCATCCATTTATCAAATAGCCATGTAATGGTATGCGAACCATGTCAAAAGAAATTATAACCCCTAATTTTTTGCACTTAATTCGTTTCAACAACAAAAGAATATTGACAACTATGTATATTTACTCTCCTTTTTTGCACTTACTTATACAATTAATTTCTCTCACTTTTATTCTTCTATTACACTTTATGTGTATATCCTCTCACATTTTTATTCTATCAATACACCTCATGAATATGTATATATGTGACATGTATAAATAAAATCCATAAGATGCAAAATAGTATCCAATTTTACTTCAAGAATTTCTTTAAGATTGACTTTTCCCGTTTTTTTCCATCCCAACCCTTTTGTCTGCATCATGAACGTCATTTTGATTTAATATTTATGGAAAAAAAAACACGGAGACACTATTTTATTTTGTGGCGTATCTACTTAAGATATATCATGCAAAAAGGTAAAATAAAAGGAAAAATAACAATTCAAGTATATAAACGCATAATCAAATAAAGTAAACTAACGCGTGTCGTCCAACGTCAAACCATGAGTTAATCAAGAATGTTACTTGACATATAAAAAAGTAATCAAAATAGAATCATATACGAAAGGTGACAAAAAAATAATTTATATTTAATTCAAACAACAGTCTCTATATGAGGTATCTCAAAGATCTGTAAACTTAAATAGTACTTATATAAGATCATAATAAAAAGACAGATCCATAAAATTAAATTAAGAGCATGAATGTTAGATTGCTAGTACAACAGAAAATCAAATTAACACCATTCATAGTGATTTTATCTAATTCAAAAATAAATATGAAAGCAAATTTATTTTTGTGCAAATTTTACCAGATGCAGATGCAGATGCCCTTGTGGCATCCTTATGTTGGTTATTTGAATTTCCTCTAATCTCCATCTTTATGATTTATTTCTAATTTTATTTGTGAATGTTTTTCTTAACACTCAAATGTCACACTCTAGTTCACTATATGCCTCTTTGATTTTTGCTATGAAATATGAAGTGAAAAGGCAAATGCGCATTCAATATATATAGAAAAAATTAGGGTTTAGAAATGCGTACACTAGGGAAAATTAGGGCAGTGAAAATGTTTCATTAGTGGTGAAGGTAGGAGTAAATATGGAAAAAATAAATATTGCTTGGACTGTCCAACTAGTATATTGCCTTTTCTTTTGATGAGTGAAAATGTTGCCGAGTTAAAAAAATTGCTATAATTGCATGCTTTTAGGAGTAAGTGAATTATAATAAAATACCACAAATGCTTTTGTGAATATGACTAGATTTATGTTATTCATTCAAGAAGACGAAATATTTGGTTATTCTTTACAAATATTGGATTCTCTCGTATATAACAAGCAATATCAATAACAAGAAAATATGTCCGATGTTTTCAAAATATTATGGTAATAAAATATATACATAGCAACATCACTAAACCTAGTTCAGACAACCCAAAACTTATAATTCAACTAAGAAAGTAGGACAAAACTTACATCCTAGCTTGATTCCTCAATGATGTAGTAGAGCTAATGGAATTTTCAACAAAATATTCATCATTTTTTAAATATATTTATATATCTAATCATTTATGATTTCGGCAGTTATATTTAAAATTGAATAGCCAAATGTGCATGTCGATTTTCAGCTAGCTCTAGGTAAGGAGACATGACACATTTTCGGCTAATTGTTGGAGTATACAGAATTATAAACGAAGGTGAATTTTTTTTTTTACAATTAAAGTCACGCCGCAAAAAAAATCCATGCATGAAGTACCTATAAGATTTATATACAAACTATATATACCTTATTTTCTAATAGAAAATAAATATCCAAACACTACTAGAGTGTTAATAATTAGTATTCACTTTTTATGCGCTAATAATAAATAGGAAGAAATCCAATATAATACACATTGGTTCATATATACGTGTAAAATGAAAATGGTAGGAACACATTTATGCAGCTCTTTTTAACAGATGTTGATGTTCATCTTGAACTTTAATTTTCCTTCTGGTCCTAATTATCTGTGATTTTTCAGTGTCCTCTGAATTGATGAAAATGCACTGATAATTGCTGCAATTTGTTAATAGACACCTTTGAAACATTGGATTGATGAAATGGAGTTCGAGTTGTACCTCAAATGGCTGTCGAATTGCTCGTTTAATTCGGGGGAATTCGAAGAGTGTTGGAGAGAGTTTGAGAGGATTTTGATTTTTTTTGAAAAAAGATACAAATGAACTAAAAGTGCACTGCATGTGGGAAATGTTGCGCTATGAATAGCATTTCAATATTATTAATGCGTATAGGAATACTGACTATGGGTTCTCTTGGGTCTAAGAACGCCATACCTCTCGAACCATAAGCTAATCTATTTGGTGATTTGCATAAAAATACTTCATAATTAATTTTGTATATTTTTTTAGGTGCAAAGCAACCCTTGTATTCTAGTCATTGGTGCACATACAATATATACATAATAGATTTAATAAATAATAATATAAAAGTCAATATCTGATCATCGTAGTTAAATAATAGAATGTTGATTGTTTCGCAAAATAGTAGGGTTTTATGAAAATAAATTGTAAATTTAAAATGATCCAAAGTCATTACGCAACATCCACATAAAACCAGAACATTATTATTTGATTAAAAACGAAACCCTCGCTGAACAAGCCTGAACTGTTCAATCGCCACCGTTACTAGCGGAGCCTTCTCCATCACCACCACCCTAATCCTTCAAAAAGTACTTTCTAATTACTTCATCGAACCCAATATACTCATCGGGCTTCACTTCTTCGTCATCAACTATCACCGCCCCATTGCCCATTACCACAAGCGGCGCCGGAGGTGGTGCTGGAACTGGTGGAGCTACTGGAGCCGCCGCCGGTTGCTGGATGCCGCTGCGCATGGCCATCGGCAATTGAACCTGCATCGAGGTGCCGCGCTCAGGATCCTCAGCCCGATATTTATTCAGAAAAATTCTCAGGGGCTCCACGTAGTCATCAAATCCCAGTGAAGCCATGGCGGCGATTACATCTTCTGGGTGGATAGTTTTTTTGTACTCGCGGTGGGCCTTCTCATTGGCCTCACTCGTTACAAAGGAGATGAACTCTGAGACACATTCTTGAATAATCTCCTTCGCATCATCGGAAATTTTTGCATGGGGCGGGAGCGTCCTATGTAAGACTCGGACGATGTTGGTCATCGGCATATACAAATCCGCCTCACGCCTGAAGTCTTCTGGTGGCGCCGGATTATGTTCGCCGACATTTGTTGTAGAGAGGTTGGGGGATACTGCCTCCGGATTAATTGTGCCTGAAATTAATGAATTTTATATTTTTATTAAAAGCATGTGAAGTAAATGCGCAACCCAATGCTTAAAATTGAACAAATGCTTGGTTACATTTTCGGAATAATTTTTGTTTTCTTCATCCATTTATCAAATAGCAATGTGATGGTATGCTAACTATGTTAAAAGCAAATATAACCCCTAATTTATTGCATTTAATTCATTTTAACAACAAAAGAATATTGACAACCATGCATATTTACTCTCCTTTTCTGCAATTGCATATACAATTAATTTCTCTCACTTTTATTCTTCTATTACACTTCATGTGTATATCATCTCACATTTTATTCTATCAATACACCTCATGGATATGTATATATGTAACATTTATAAATAAAATCCATAAGATGCAACATAGTATCCAATTTTACTTCAAGATTTTTTTTTAAGATCGACTTTTTCCCGTTTATTCCATCCCAACACTTTTGTCTGCATCATGAACACCATTTTGATTTACGATTTATGGAGAAAAAAAACACGGAGACACTATTTTATATTGGGACGTATCTACTTAGGATATATTGTGCAAAAAGGTAAAAATAAAAGGAAAAATAATAATTCAAGTATCTTAATGCATTCAATATATATAGAAAAATTTAGGGTTTGGAAATTCGTACACAAGGGCAAATTAGGGCGGTGAAAATTTGTCATTAGTGATGAAGGTAGGAGTAAATATGGGAAAAATAAATATTGCTTGCAGTGTGGAACAAGTATATTGCTTTTTCTTATGATGAGAGAAAATATTGTCGAATTAAAAAATTGCTATAATTGCTTGCTTTTAGGAGTAGGTGAATTATAATAAAGTACCCTAAATGCATTTGTGAATATGACTGGATTTATGTTATTCATTCAAGAAGATGAAATATTTGGTTAATTTTTACCAATACTGGATTCTCGTATATAACAAGCATTATCAATAACAAGAAAATATGTCCAAGATTTTCAAAATATTATGGTAATAAAATATATACATAGCAACATCATTGACCCTGGTTCAGACAACCCAAAACGTATAATTCAACTAAGAAAGTAGGACGAAACTCACATCCTAACTTGATTCCTCAATTATGTAGTAGAGCTAATGGAATTTTCAACTAAATATTCATCATTTTTAAAATATATTTATATATCTAATCATTTATGATTTCGGCAGTTATGTTTAAAATTGATTAGCCAACTGTGTATGTCGATTTTCAACTAGCTCTTGGTTAGGAGACATGACTTATTTTCGGCTAATTTTTGGAATATATAGAATTATAAACGAATGTGACAGATATTTTTTTTTTCAATCTAAGTCCCGCCGCAAAAAAAATCCATGCATGAAGTACCTATAAGATTTATAAACTAACTATATATACCTTATTTTCTAATATAAAATAAATATCCAAACACTACTTGAGAGTTAATAATTAGTATTCCTTTTTTATGCGCTAATAATAAATTGGAAGAAATCCAATATCATACATATTGGTTCATATGTACGTGTAAAATGAAAATGGTAGGAAAACTTTTATGCAGTTCTTTTTAACAGATGTTCATGGTCATCTTGAATCTTAATTTTCCTTCTGGTCCTAATTATCTGTGATTTTTTAGTGTCCTCTGAATCGATGAAAATGCACTGATAATTGCTGCAATTTGTTAATAGACACCTTTGAAACATTGGATTGATGAAATGGAGTTCGAGTTGTACCTCAAATGGCTGTCGAATTGCTCGTTTAATTCGGGGGAATTCGAAGAGTGTTGGAGAGAGTTTGAGAGGATTTTGATTTTTTTTGAAAAAAGATACAAATGAACTAAAAGTGCACTGCATGTGGGAAATGTTGCGCTATGAATAGCATTTCAATATTATTAATGCGTATAGGAATACTGACTATGGGTTCTCTTGGGTCTAAGAACGCCATACCTCTCGAACCATAAGCGAATCTATTTACTTCATAATTAATTTTGTATATTTTTTTTAGGTGCAAAGCAACCCTAGTATTCTATTCATTGATGCACATACAATATACACATAATAGTTTTAATAAATAATAATATAAAAGTCAATATCTGATCATCGTGGTTAAATAATAGAATGTTGATTATTTCGCGAAATAGCAGGTTTCATCAACATAAATTGTAAATTTAAAATGATCCAAAGTCATTACGCAACATCCACAGGAAACCAGAACATTATTATTTGATTAAAAACGAAAACCTCGCTGAACAAGCCTGAACTGTTCAATCGCCACCGTTGCTAGCGGAGCCTTCTCCATCACCACCACCCTAATCCTTCAACAAGTACTTTCTAATAACTTCGTCGAACCCAATATACTCATCGGGCTTCACTTCTTCGTCATCAACTATCATCGCCCCATCACGCATTACCACTAGCGGCGCCGGAGGTGGTGCTGGAACTGGTGGAGCTACTGGAGCAGCCGGCGGTTGCTAGGTGCCGCTGCGCATGGCCATCGGCAATTGAACCTGCATCGAGGCACCGCGCTTAAACTATCAGGGGCTCCACGTAGTCATCGAATCCTAGTGAAGCCATGGCGGCGATTAAATCTTCTGGGTGGATGGTTTTTTTGTACTCGCGGTGGCCTTCTCATTGGCCTCACTTGTTACAAAGCAAATGAACTCTGAGACACACTCTGGAATAATCTCGTTCGTATCATCGGAAATTTTTGCATGGGGCGGGAGCGTCCTACGTAAGACTCGAACGATGTTGGTCATCGGCATATACAGATCCGCCTCGAGCCTGAAGTCTTCCGGTGGTGCCGGATTCTGATCGCCGACATTTGTTGTGGGGAGGTTGGGGGCTACTGCCTCCGGATTGATTGTGCCTGAAATGAATGAATAGTACATTTTAATTTAAAAGCATGTGAAGTAAATGCAACCCAATGTTTAAATTTAACAAATGTTTGGTTACATTTTCGGACCAATTTTTGTTTTCTTCATCCATTTTTAAAATAGCCAAGTAATGGTATGCCAACTATGTCAAAAGCAAATATAACCTCAAATTTATTGCACTTTATTCGTTTCAATGACAAAAGACTAGTGACAACCATGCATAATTACTCTCCTTTTTTCACTTATTTATACAATTAATTTCTTTCACTTTTATTCTTCTTACACTTCATGTATATATCATCTCACATTTTATTTTATCAGTACACCTCATGGATATGTATATATATGACATGTATAAATAAAATCAATACGATGGAACATAGTATCTATTGGGTTATTTGAATAAAAATACTTTATTTTATTATAAAGTATAATATTGACTTTGACCACTTTGAGACCAATATTTTGAAACCTTCAAAGTCATTATTCTCCTACATAAAACACCATAAATTTCTTTAATTCTATATTTAATAGAGGTTTTATGGGGGTCATATTATATAGGGATAATTACACTTTTGGTCCCTCATGTTTGACCCGATTTCACTTTTGGTCCCCCTTGTTCCAAAGTAAACAAAGTTCACCTCCAAGTTTCAATTTTAAACATTTTTGGTCCATGCCGTTACATGTCCGTTAGCAAGTAACAGAAAACACTATTTTGGGGTGAAAATTGAAATTTTAAATTTTTTTGGGGCTGAAAAATAATTTTAAATTGAAAATAGACTACTTATATTTAAATTTTTAATAATATTAAGTATAATGAAATTTATTTAATTACTTTTTTTTATTATTAAAAAAATAGTCATAAGTAGTATAATTAAAACTATATTAATTATAATTGACAATCATTTATTTAATTAATTTCTTTTTTGTTATTAAAAAAAAAAAGAATCGATAGGGTCGCTTCAGATTTTTTATTACCAACGAGGCCCCAAACAAGTAGTAAAATTCTAATAGTATTAAGTATACTAAAAAATAATTTGTGCACTTAATTAATTTTTTTGTTATTAATTTTTTTATCATAAGTAGTATAATTAAAAATAATTTGTTTAATTAATTTTTCTATTATTACAAATTTAATTATAAGTAGGATAATTATAATAATATTAAGTATAATAAAAAATAATCTGTTTGGTCAATTTCTTTTTTTTATTATTATTAAAATTTATAAGTAGTCTATTTTTAATTTGTAATTATTTTTCAGCCCCAAAAAAAATTAAAATTTCAATTTTCACCCCAAAATAGTGTTTTCCGTTACTTGCTAACGGAAATTTAACGGCAGGGACCAAAAGTGTTTAAAATTGAAACTTGGAGGTGAACTTTGTTCACTTTGGAACAAGAGGGACCAAAAGTGAAATCGGGCCAAACATGAGGGACCAAAAGTGTAATTATCCCTATTATATACTATATAAAGGGGGCATTGAGGCTTTGTAAGAGTATGTGACAAGAGAGTACAAGTGGTGATAAAAAAGAAATACTTTTCTTTTATACTATATACGTATACTTTGAGCTTTTGTTGTGTGTCGGGTGTAAGCTTTTGCTTTACTTGAACGTGCAGTTTCGGTGAAGTTACAGTGGAGAGACGGGTTGGGCTGGTTTATCACATTGGCGACACGATCGGAACCTTTCTTCACCTCATTTGAGAAGGGTTCGTGAAATTCGTCTTAAGAGAGCGACCTAGTCCGCGCCTCACCTTGCCTATCTTCATATTATTGTGAATCATATTGCAGCTAATTACCAACTATGAAAAGAGAGAGCAAATGGAGTTCCAGCCTCACATCCGTTATTTCGGGATCGATCGTCAAAGTGCAGCCGTGGTTCCAACAATTTAAGACGAATTTTCAATCCCGTAAAGATGAGCTTTGATGATGATCCAAAAGAGACGGACACTACAACCCTTGATGATGAAAAGTGAGATGATAAATTATATTTTATTAATATTTTGAGTTGACCAAAAAAATAACTATCTTATTTTGTTTTAGGTGAATTTTCGCACAATTCACCGTGTCAGCTTTTGAGTCCAATTTCGGATCTAATGTTGATCGAATCTGAGAATGTGTAAAATACGAAAGTTGTAGGAATTTTTGTTGGTTGTTCAGATCATCTTGAATCCCCAAAATCGGATCTCAAACGAGAGAGGTAACCTTAAAATATTGAGCATTGTCGGAGCTGCCAATTGTGCGCGCTTTTTGACCAATCCACAAAATATTGAGGTGCCGAAAGATGAGAATTGTGAATTATCGAATTTCTGGTAAGCATTTTGTTTGCGTATTATTTGTGAAACTTGTTTCAATACCATAATAATATTGCATGATAAAATGTGTGATTAATATGATTGAGAATCATAAATAATTTGAGATTAGATGAGTATAGACATGTGCATTCGTGATTCTATGTTGGGCATGTTATTATTAATTTATTATTATTATTATGTTATATTCTTGGAATTGGATGAGTATATAATTGCAACACTGTATGTATTCATACATCGGAAGATTTAGAGGACCTATTATCAAAATTGAATGCAATCTGCATATGTGCATGACAACATGAGTTTAAAATTTGGTTCATTCACTTATACGTTTGCTTTTTGAGTATGTTGTTCTTAAGTGAAACGTTTGGCTTCTATTAGACGTGTGAAGGATTATTATTTATTTGAACATTGAGAATTGATTACCTATTCAATTAGTATTAAGAATTCATAATTGGGTAATTAATGTTTTTTTGTTTTTGTATTGCGCTTCACCGGACACATTAACTCAGCCGTTATATAGTGAAACTAAATGCATGTTTTGACTGTGTTGAATATATTTGAAGCATTATCGTTGATATACATATTGCGATGCGTGTATACAAGTTTACAAGTTGTTGCTGCAATTTTGTACAAAAAATAAAATAAAAAAGATAACAGAAGATTTAATTTTGCATGCGCTTATCTGTTGAAAATTGAAATTGGAAATATGTGAGCATGCTAAATTGCCGCTGATTCGTGGAGAATAATTTTGTTTAGTCATGAGACGTTTTCTATATGGAAAATATGTTGAGAAATAGTGGGCTTATTAGTGTGATATTTTTTCTATGGAGAAAATAATATATTAAATTGAGAAATAGTGGGAGTGTTTGTGTTAGAGTAGGTGACCAACAAGCCAACTTGTGGTTGTGGTCTTTTCATTTATTATTGTAATAAACAAACATTTTTTGTATTAATGATAAAAAACCTTGGCATTCTATATCTTTGTCCATTTGTCACAAGCATAGATATAGTCCTTACAGTTATTACAAGTACTAGTAATTGATCGTTCGGATCGTGAGATATTTACTTTAGTATTATAACTGTTAAACGTGTTCCTAGTCGAAGGGTTACACCACCAATCAGGATATCGGTATTTCCCATTAAGAGACTAGCACTTAGTGTATATGTGCTGCATCTCATCAGTAAACGGTATTGTGATATCGGCATGCATAAGTGGGTGCTTGTAAGTTGATGAGTTCACTGAACTCCCTCACCCTAAAAATCTCTAAGTGGTTTTCAATAATCGAGTAGAGATATATATGGTATAGTTGTACACCATTAGTCCTTAAGACCTAGACATCACCGTGACTTCACTAGAGGACCAGCTGTATCGTGACATGTCCCTGAGTTCCACCGAGGACCACCCCAATGGCCAGTGTTCGTGCAGTCCGAAATCTAGTGGGAGTTATGTGCATTGTAGTCGGGGATTCGATCGCTAGAATAGTCTTGGATGTCTTGTGTGTTCTCATAGTTTGTAATCTCAAAGTCTCTGGCCAGAGCTGACTCAGTGATGATTAGAGAATTCAATTCTCTAAGTCATGCACGTACCGATTACAACACTCAGAACAACCGCACAGTCATTGAACTACTAAGGAGGTCTCGATGAACCAATGCATCTAGTTCAATCGGGACATATGAATCGAAGGGATCGTAATGTACGCTAACTATATCAAAAGGTTCTTGCAGGCACTTCATTTGTATCTAGGGAATCATGACGCGTAGTTGCTCGACGCCAATCTTGATTCTTTGGGTGATTAAGGTGAAACGAGCTTCATCTTAATCGTAACTCTTAGGGACGAGTTTTGACCACAAAGGGTTGTGGGCCCACGGCTAGCTTACACCTAAACCATCGAGAGTCACACTGCTCGTGCACATGAGATCTTTGAATGAACGGTCAAAGGTAAAAAAAAATTATATTTGCATGATTAGAAGTCAATATGATTGGTTTCAACATTCGTAATTTGGAATTATGAATGAGAATAAGAAAAGGAAAAGAATAGGCGAACATCTTAGTGGACTTTCTAAATCGAGAAGTTTCCAAATTTAGAAAGTGCACTGAATTAGAGTTTCCACTTTTGGAAAGTTAGAAATTGAGAATTGGCACTCGTAATGACGAGAAAATTATAATGATTCCGAAATTGTAATTGTTACAATTTTCCGATCATTGAATTGAGAGAAACGAGCGAGTAAAGAACTAACGAGTTTAAGCTGTTGGGCCCGGTCCAACTTAAGCCCGTTAGGGCTTTTATACAAGACACTATAAATACTTAATTTATAGGTCTTGCAGAAATACACAACCCTAGAGAAGCCCTAGCCGCTCATCTCTCTCTCTCGGCCGATCTACCCCCCGCGGCCACCACCGCCGCCGTCGCCGTTCGTTCGCCGGAATCGGCCTCCCCTTGGCCGATTAATCGTGGTAGATTCTTTTCTTTTTATTCTTTCCATTTATTCTAACTACTGCGTGTCTAGTACCATGTTTTTGTTAGAGTAGGTGACCAACAAGCCAACATGTGGCTGTGGTCTTTCGTATTTATTATTGTAATAAACGAACCTTTATTCGTATTAATGATAAAACACCTTGGCATTCTATATCTTTGTCCCTTTGTCACAAGCATAGATATAGTCCTTACAGTTATTACAAGTACTAGTAATTGATCGTTAGGATCGTGAGATATTTACTTAAGTATTATAATTGTTAAACGTGTTCCTAGTCGAAGGGTTACGCCACTAATGAGGATATCGGCCTTTCCCATTAAGACTAGCACTTAGTGTATGTGTACTGCATCTCATCAGTAAACGGTATTGTGATATCGGCATGCATAAGTGGGTGCTCGTAAGTTGACGAGTTCACTGAACTCCCTCACCCTAGAAATCTCTAAGTGGTTCCCAATAATCGAGTAGAGATATCTATGGTATAGTTGTACACCATTAGTCCTTATGACCTAGACATCACCGTGACTTCACTAGAGGACCAGCTGTATCGTGACCTGTCCCTGAGTTCCACCGAGGACCATCCCAAGGGCCAGTGTTCGTGCAGTCCGAAATCTAGTGGGAGGTCTGTGCATTGTAGTCGGGGATTCGATCGCTAGAATAGTCTTGGATGTCCTGTGTGTTCTGAAAGTTTGTAATCATTCTAAGTCTCTGGCCAGAGCTGACTAAGTGATGATTAGAGAATTCGATTCTCTAAGTCATGCACGTGACGATTACAACACTTAGAACGATCGCACCGTCATTGAACATATAAAGAGGTCTCGATGAACCAATGCCTCTAGTTCGATCGGGACATATGAATCGAAGGGACCGTACTGTACGTTAACTATATCTGAAGGTTCTTGCAGGCACTTCATTTGTATCTAGGGAATCATGACGCGTAGTTGCTAGACGCCAATCTTGATTCGTTAGGTGATTAAGGTGAAACGAGCTTCATCTTAATCGTAACTCTAAGGGACGAGTTTTGACCACAAAGAGTTGTGGGCCCACGGCTAGCTTACACCTGAACCATCGAGGGTCACACTGCTCGTGCACATGAGATCTTTGAATAAACGATCAGAGATAAAATAGTTTATCTTTGCATGATTGGAAGTCAATATGATTGGATCCAACATTCATAATTTGGAATTATGAATGAGAATAAGAAAAGGAAAAGAATAGGCGAGCGTGTTAGTGAACTTTCTAAATCGGGAAGTTTCCAAATTTAGAAAGTGCACTAAACTAGGGTTTCCACTTTTGGAAAGTTGGAAAATGAAAGATGGCACTCGTAATGACGAGGATGTTAAAATGATTCCGAAAATGTAATTGTTGCAATTTTCCGATCATTGAATTGAGAGAGACGAGCGAGTAAAGGAACTAACGAGCTTAAGCTGTTGGGCCCGGTCCAACTTAAGCCCGTTAGGGTTTTATGCAAGGGACTATAAATACTTGATTTATAGGCCTTGCACAAACACACAAGACCTAACCCTAACCCTAGCCGTCCACCTCTCTCTCTCGGCCTCTCCCTCCCGCGGCCACCACCGCCGTCAACGCCGCCGTTTCGCCGGAATCGGCCGTTCATCGGCCGATCACTTTGGTAGCTTCTTTCCTTCTCTTTTTCTTCCGTTTTTCTAACTATTACGTGTCTAGTGCCACGTGTTTAGTAGATCGAAGTATACGAGGTGAAATCCGAGAGGAGGAAGACCGAAGATCGAAGAATCGAGGAGCAGCGCACGAGCCGAAGCCGTACGCTGCCCCACGCGCCGCCCCGGAAGTCCGCGCGTGAAACTCACGCGCCGCCGTAGGCATCTCACCGCCGCCGCCGCTGCACCGCTGCTGCCCCGATTGTACGGATTGGTTTCCGTAGCAATCTCGACTTGCTTAGCGCTCCAACCTCACGCTTCGAGAGGTAAACACACGAATCCCTTGTATCGATTCGTATACGTTTAAACTATATATTCATGTTTGCTTTCGTGTGATTTTATGTGATTATGTGTAATCGTTTTAAATCATTGCAAGCATGTTATTTGGTTTAAACGCGAGCATGTTAATTGATATAAATTTGGTTTAACAATTAGCATGTATGTTGTTATTTGATTTCGCTGGAAGCGCAAAGGTACGCAATTAATTGAATTTAATTTATCGGGCATGTTCTTATGTGCTTTAAAGTCGTTTAAATCGCATGAATTTTTGTTTTCTGCTGCGTATGCGTGCCCGAAACCCAACAGTGGTATCAGAGCTCGTTGCGCAATTAATTGCGTTCGTTTTAATATGCTATGATTTTATGCATGTTCGATTTATTAAAGTAGTGTTTGTTGTATTATGTAATTGGGAGTTTTCGTAAGTTTAAAATATTTTTGAAATATTGTTTAGAATTTTTTCAGCTTTAAAATTGTTTGAAATTGGAAAATCGGATCTGAAATTATTTTTTAAACGTCGGTTTTTAATTATTCGGATCGAACCGGTCGAACTGGCCGGTTCGATGGTTGTGCACGATCCAATCGACCGAATCCAAGTGGATTCGGGTCGGTCAGACCGGTTCTCGGTCCGACTGACCCGGCCCACTGATTTGGGTCAATTGGACCGGGCAGAACCGGACCGCTTCGGTCCGAACCGGTCAGACCAGTCGGCCGAACCGGTTCACTGAAAATAAAAAAAAAAAAAAAAAATTTATTTCAGATTTCTAAAATTAAACTTAAAACAAATTGATTTTAATTTTTGGAAAATTATTTTCAATTAATCCCAATTAGATAATTGGATCAATAATCATCTATTTTAGTAAATAGGTGTTAGATTAATTAATTAATTTAAATTGTTAAATTGATTTCAATTAATAGAACACATTCATAATTTTGATTATGGTTCAACTTAATTAGTAGTACCTCAACATTATTTGAATGATTTATGCTAGTTGAGGTTCTATAATTATTTTGAAAAATCGATAATTAATTAATGTAATTAATTATGAAATTAGGTCGTATGTTCCTCTTAGGACAATATGCGCTTCCATATACCTTTAGAGAACATAGATGTAGGAATCACATAGACCAATCCAAAACCTTCTGATGAGATAAAACATTTTAATAAAAATCCCTCATTCTTAATTTAATTAAGAATCATTTCAAGCTATAAAGAAAAACCCAATCTGTTGAGTTATTTCTTTCCTTCTGCCAACGGTTGGATTATGTGTAGCCCTTTACTATAGCGCAGTAAGTCGTGTTAGCGGGGAGTGCTATGGTAGAGTAAGCTGTAATTCAATTGACATAGCGATGAAGGTAGCCATAGAAAAGGGTTATGTTGGATTAACGTAGTCGGCTAGATTAACTAGGGACTGCATTAGTTTAGCATAATCAAGTTCTATGAGCATCTTTGATTGGTAGGTCAGACTTGACACACGACGATTTTGATATTCGCGAGATTAACTTAGGTCATTATCAAGTGTGAGGAAAATTAATTTATGGTCATATTGTGGATATGATTGATTGTGATCTACCTTTGGGCAAATATAATCGGGCTAGATTAACTACGGGTTATATTTGTCTATTGGACCTAAAGCCCATTAAGAAAAATCAGTTTTCTCGTTTGTCTACTAGAGGGAAGTGGAATTCGATAAAATTAGTGGGAGAACAATTAAATAACACAAGGCCAAACATTTAATTGCAAACAATCATTTAACGCGAATCTCTAATAATCCTCTTCTCTATACCTCTCAGATAATCATGTCTAAGAATCCCATAATGTCAATCCTCGACAATAAACTCAATGGCCCTAATTACCTAGATTGGTTGCGTAGTCTTAAGCTTGTGCTAACTGTTGAAGGGGGGGTCTCTATGTTTTGAACGAGAGACTTCCCGCCACTATACCTGCCACAGCGACTGATGCTGAAAAGGAAACTTATGAAGTTTGGAAGAAAGATGACACTCATGCTAGGTGCTATATGATAGCCGCCATGGAGCCCACGCTTGCGAGGAAATATGAGTCTCACTTGCATGCTTTCGATATAAAGGCTCATCTCGATAGCATGTATAGTGAGAATATTAGGGCATCGAGGTACGCTGCTACAAAGGAGTTGATCACAGCGAGACTGCGCGAAGGGACTTCGGTCCACGAGCACTGTCTCAAAATGATCACTCTCCTTGAAAAGCTAGTGAATCTTGATGTCACCCTCCCGGCCGAGCTCTCGTTGGATTTGATCCTGTTGTCTCTTCCTAGTTCCTATGAATCGTTCATAGTGAACTTCAACATGAACAAACTAGATCCTCCCTTGGATGAGTTAATGAACATGTTAGTCAGCTTCGAGTCCACCATTAAGAAAGAGAAGTCTGTTCTCATTGCTGCCACTTCTGGAAATAAGAGTTCTTTCCAAAAGAAAAGAAAGGAAAGAGTTCCCTTCCCAAACAGCAAGTTCGAAGTGGGTGAAGGTAGTGGGGGCCCCAAAGCAAAGGTTAGCAAACAAGTTGATGATGCTTGCCATCACTGTGGAAAGAAAGGACATTGGCGCCGCAACTGCAAGGCTTACCTGAAGCAGAAAGGTTCTGAAAAGGGTACGTATTTCATTGACGTAAATTTGTCTGTCAACTCTTCTTCTTGGGTATTGGATACGGGCTGTGGCTCACATTTGTGCAATGATTTGCAGCTAATGACAAGAAGTCGAAGACTTAGAGCGGGTGAGACCTTCCTAAGGATGGGGAATGGAGCAAGAGTTGCTGCTGAAGCCATTGGCACAATTTACTTAAATGTTTTGGATTCTAGTTTCCCTATTGTTTTAAACGATTGTTTATTTGTTCCGTCGCTCATTAGAAACCTTATTTCTATTCCTGTATTAGACATTGAAGGTTTTACTTTTGTTTTTGGAAATTCGATTTGCATTATACAAAAGAATGAGAATTTGATTTGCAAAGGACGACTATTAAACAACTTGTATGAACTAAATCCAAGTGAAATACCTATTAATGTTATATCAGCAAAACGTAAGGAGATAGATCAAAACCCCGCACAACTTTGGCACGCTAGATTAGGTCATGTCTCTTTAAGAAGGATGAACGATTTTGTTAATGAAGGATTGTTCTCTTTGGAGGACGTGAAATCACTACAAACTTGTGAATCTTGCCTTAAAGGGAAAATGACCAAGTCACCCTACAAAGGGAAAATGGAACGAGCCGAGGGTCTTTTGGATTTGATCCATACAGACGTATGTGGTCCACTAAGTGTTAGTGCGAAGGGTGGATATAACTACTTCGCTACCTTTACCGACGATTATTCTAGGTATGGGTATGTGTACTTGATGAAGTACAAGTCTGAAACTTTTGAAAGGTTCAAAGATTTTAGACACGAAGTGGAAAAGCAACTCGGACGAAGTATTAAGAAGCTGCGATCCGATCGTGGTGGAGAATACTTGAGCATCGAGTTCATTGACTATCTAAAAGAAAATGGGATACAGTCCCAATGGACTCCACCGGGAACTCCTCAACTTAATGGAGTATCCGAACGTCGGAATCGAACTTTATTAGATATGGTTCGATCAATGATGGGGTTCACGAACTTACCGGCATACTTGTGGGGTCATGCACTTCGTACTGCCGCGTATTTGCTGAATAGAGTTAACACCAAAGCAGTTAAATCCACACCTTATGAACTTTGGCATTCCCGAAAACCCAACTACAAAAATATTAGGATATGGGGTTGTCCCGCTTATGTGAAGCGGTTAGTGGGAGATAAGTTGGATAGTAAATCCGACTTATGCTATTTTGTGGGGTATCCCGAAGACTCAATGGGATACGAGTTCTATTATGTCAAAGAAGCAAAGACGTTTGTTTCGAGAAATGCCACCTTTTTGGAAAGGGAGTTTCTATCCGATAGAAAGGGCAGCATGATAGAACTTGAAGTAGTTCAAGAACCACAAAGTGAAGTTCAAACGCAAGAACAAGTAATCGAACCAATACAACAAACCACTAATATACCTCCTGAACCTACGGTACGTAGATCCGAAAGAGTTCGGAAAATGCCGGATAGGTTATTCCTCCTCGAAAATGATGAAGATCATGTTGATCTTGGACGAGATCCAAGAACATATAATGAGGCCGTATCGGATGCGGACATGGGACATTGGCTGACTGCCATGAAATCCGAAATGGACTCCATGTACTCCAACAAGGTGTGGACCTTGGTAGATCCACCTAAGGGAATTGTTCCTATTGGCTGCAAGTGGATCTATAAGAAGAAAATTGGAGTGGATGGAAAGGTATCGACCTATAAAGCTAGATTGGTAGCAAAAGGATACACTCAAAGGCAAGGTGTTGACTATGAGGAAACCTTTTCGCCAGTCGTGATGCTGAAGTCCATTAGGATTTTGCTGGCCATAGCTGCGTGGTACGACTACGAGATATGGCAAATGGATGTGAAGACCGCCTTCCTTAATGGAGATATTGAGGAAGAAATTTACATGGCACAGCCGGAGGCTTCATATCTTCTGGAAGTGAGCAAAAGGTTTGCAAGCTCCAGCGATCCATTTATGGATTGAAACAAGCATCCCGTAGTTGGAACACTAGGTTCGACTCAACTATCAAAGAGTTTGATTTTGAGAAGAATCCGGAGGAACCTTGCGTATACAAGAAGGTTAGTGGGAGGGCAGTGATATTTTTAGTGCTTTACGTTGACGACATTCTACTCATTGGGAATGATGTAGGAATGTTGCAGCAAACGAAAGCATGGTTGTCCACACGTTTCTCAATGAAGGATTTGGGAGAAGCATCTTATGTATTAGGAATACGCATCTATAGAGATAGAGCGAGAAAGATGCTTGGTTTATCCCAAAGCCTGTACATAGACACCGTTATGAAATGGTTTAGCATGGAAGAATCCAAGAAGGGATTCTTGCCAATGTCCCATGGGGTTCGTCTCTCGAAATCTATGTGTCCGCAAACACCTAGTGAAATCGAGGAGATGAAAAGGACGCCTTATGCTTCTGCCATAGGAAGCATAATGTATGGCATGCTATGTACGAGACCCGATATTGCGTATGCTGTGAGTGTCACAAGCAGATATCAGTCTAACCCCGGCCCGGCTAACTGGAAAGCCGTGAAAGATATCCTCAAGTACTTGCGAAGGACTAAGGATATATTTTTGGTATATGGGGGTGCCGAGTTGAAATTAGAGGGTTTTACCGACACTAGTTTTCAATCGGACGTGGACGACTCAAAGTCGAATTCTGGATTTATATTCACGCTTAATGGTGGTGCCGTGTGTTGGAAGAGTTCCAAGCAAAGCACGACGGCCGATTCCACTACCGAAGCGGAGTACATTGCAGCATCCGAAGCTGCAAAAGAAGGGACTTGGATAAGGAAATTCATCCAAGAGTTGGGTGTCATTCCTGATGCTAGTGATCCAGTGCCATTGTACTGTGATAACACCGGAGCCGTGGCGCAAGCTAAGGAGCCACGATCTCATCAGAAGTCGAAGCATATTCTGAGGAAGTATCACGTGATCCGAGAGATCATTGATAGAGGTAAAGTTAAGGTAGAACGAGTCACCTCGGAAGAGAACGTAGCAGACCCCTTCACGAAGCCTTTGCCGAGATCGGTCCATGAGAAACATCGAGAGTCGATGGGATTGCGATTTATGGGTAGTTGGCTTTAGGTCAAGTGGGAGATTGTTAGAGTAGGTGACCAACAAGCCAACATGTGGCTGTGGTCTTTCGTATTTATTATTGTAATAAACGAACCTTTATTCGTATTAATGATAAAACACCTTGGCATTCTATATCTTTGTCCCTTTGTCACAAGCATAGATATAGTCCTTACAGTTATTACAAGTACTAGTAATTGATCGTTAGGATCGTGAGATATTTACTTAAGTATTATAACTGTTAAACGTGTTCCTAGTCGAAGGGTTACGCCACTAATGAGGATATCGGCCTTTCCCATTAAGACTAGCACTTAGTGTATGTGTACTGCATCTCATCAGTAAACGGTATTGTGATATCGGCATGCATAAGTGGGTGCTCGTAAGTTGACGAGTTCACTGAACTCCCTCACCCTAGAAATCTCTAAGTGGTTCCCAATAATCGAGTAGAGATATCTATGGTATAGTTGTACACCATTAGTCCTTATGACCTAGACATCACCGTGACTTCACTAGAGGACCAGCTGTATCGTGACCTGTCCCTGAGTTCCACCGAGGACCATCCCAAGGGCCAGTGTTCGTGCAGTCCGAAATCTAGTGGGAGGTCTGTGCATTGTAGTCGGGGATTCGATCGCTAGAATAGTCTTGGATGTCCTGTGTGTTCTGAAAGTTTGTAATCATTCTAAGTCTCTGGCCAGAGCTGACTAAGTAATGATTAGAGAATTCGATTCTCTAAGTCATGCACGTGACGATTACAACACTTAGAACGATCGCACCGTCATTGAACATATAAAGAGGTCTCGATGAACCAATGCCTCTAGTTCGATCGGGACATATGAATCGAAGGGACCGTACTGTACGTTAACTATATCTGAAGGTTCTTGCAGGCACTTCATTTGTATCTAGGGAATCATGACGCGTAGTTGCTAGACGCCAATCTTGATTCGTTGGGTGATTAAGGTGAAACGAGCTTCATCTTAATCGTAACTCTAAGGGACGAGTTTTGACCACAAAGAGTTGTGGGCCCACGGCTAGCTTACACCTGAACCATCGAGGGTCACACTGCTCGTGCACATGAGATCTTTGAATAAACGGTCAGAGATAAAATAGTTTATCTTTGCATGATTGGAAGTCAATATGATTGGATCCAACATTCATAATTTGGAATTATGAATGAGAATAAGAAAAGGAAAAGAATAGGCGAGCGTGTTAGTGAACTTTCTAAATCGGGAAGTTTCCAAATTTAGAAAGTGCACTGAACTAGGGTTTCCACTTTTGGAAAGTTGGAAAATGAAAGATGGCACTCGTAATGACGAGGATGTTAAAATGATTCCGAAAATGTAATTGTTGCGATTTTCCGATCATTGAATTGAGAGAGACGAGCGAGTAAAGGAACTAACGAGCTTAAGCTGTTGGGCCCGGTCCAACTTAAGCCCGTTAGGGTTTTATGCAAGGGACTATAAATACTTGATTTATAGGCCTTGCACAAACACACAAGACCTAACCCTAACCCTAGCCGTCCACCTCTCTCTCTCGGCCTCTCCCTCCCGTGGCCACCACCGCCGTCAACGCCGCCATTTCGCCGGAATCGGCCGTTCATCGGCCGATCACTTTGGTAGCTTCTTTCCTTCTCTTTTTCTTCCGTTTTTCTAACTATTACGTGTCTAGTGCCACGTGTTTAGTAGATCGAAGTATACGAGGTGAAATCCGAGAGGAGGAAGACCGAAGATCGAAGAATCGAGGAGCAGCGCACGAGCCGAAGCCGTACGCTACCCCACGCGCCGCCCCGGAAGTCCGCGCATGAAACTCACGCGCCGCCGTAGGCATCTCACCGCCGCCGCCGCTGCACCGCTGCTGCCCCGATTGTACGGATTGGTTTCCGTAGCAATCTCGACTTGCTTAGCGCTCCAACCTCACGCTTCGAGAGGTAAACACACGAATCCCTTGTATCGATTCGTATACGTTTAAACTATATATTCATGTTTGCTTTCGTGTGATTTTATGTGATTATGTGTAATCGTTTTAAATCATTGCAAGCATGTTATTTGGTTTAAACGCGAGCATGTTAATTGATTTAAATTTGGTTTAACAATTAGCATGTATGTTGTTATTTGATTTCGCTGGAAGCGCAAAGGTACGCAATTAATTGAATTTAATTTATCGGGCATGTTCTTATGTGCTTTAAAGTCGTTTAAATCGCATGAATTTTTGTTTTCCGCTGCGTATGCGTGCCCGAAACCCAACAGTTTTAGTAGATCGAAGTATACGAGGTGAAATCCGAGAGGAGGAATATCGAAGAATCGAGGAGCAGCCAACGACGCACGCGCCTCCACGCGCCGCTCGAAGATAGCACGTGAACTACTCGCACCGCCGTAGCTCGCACCGCCGCCGCTGCCGTTTCGCCGTCGCTGCCCTGGATTGCACGGATTGGATTCCGTGGCAATCTAGCTTCGTTTCGTGTGCCTACCTCACGCTTCAAGAGGTAAAATTTCGAATCCGTTGTCGTTTGATTCGATTTAATTTAAATTAATTATGCATGTTGGTATAGTAAGTATGTTATATGAATTTATGTATATTATGTGATTACATGAAATTCGATTTTTAATGTGAGCATGATCAATTGATTTAATCCGAGCATGCTATTTGATTTAATGTCAATTAAATAATTCGCATGTATGTTGTTTTTAATTTCGCTGGAAGCGCAAAGGTACGCAATCAATTGTTTTCAATTATCGGGCATGTGTTTATGTGTTTTAAATTCGTTTAATTCGCATACAATTTTTGTTTTCCGCTGCGTACACGTGTCCGATTCCCAACAGTTTGTGAGCATAGTCACAATATATATATATTTTAATTTTTAATTCATGATTTATTGGGTAGAGGTAATATTGCATGGGTTTTACACCTTATTTAATATGATTTTAATATTGAGAAATAGTTGAGGGTTTAATATATATATATTTATATGATCATGTTATAATTGATTTTATTGTGATCCAATTTAATTGTTTATTTTATGATTGCAAAAATGGATTAAAACTATTATTTTCAATCTTGACTATACAAGTAACTACTATAAGGCCTAATTTTGCATATACGTGACACCAATGTTATTTAGAAAGGCCTAAATGGGGATATTGATTTGCGAAAATAAAGTTATGAAAAGTAACATTTATTATTTGTGAAGTGAAATATTTTTCAAAGTTGGTGGAGGTCATGGGGGAAATAGAGGTCTAGCGTGGGTAGCATGGAGCGATATGTGTAAATCGAAGGGTAAAGGTGGAATGGGCTTTCGGGATCTCAAATCCTTTAATTTGGCTATGATTACTAAGCAGGCTTGGCGGATCTTTACTAATCCAAACATGCTACTGTCTCGGGTTATCTCTCCCAAATATTACCCTCAAGGGAGCTTATTTAATGCAAAGCTTGGGTATAGTCCGTCCTCGACTTGGCGCAGCATATGGCAAACCATCCCATATCTTCGGCGGGGTCTCCGACGGCGAATTGGCAATGGCCGAGATACATCATTGTGGGCCGATCCATGGCTCAAAGAAGGAGGCTCGCTGCGCTTCTTCACCAAACCTTCGATGGGGGTAGTCTTTCCAGACCGCATTTCAGATATCATCGACGACAGCTCTAATTCTTGGAATATGGATCTTTTATTTGAGTTTATCTGGCCGGTAGACAGTGAGCGCATCTTGGCTATTCCTTTGGGTAATGGCCTTGTGGATGATAGGTGGGTTTGGAATTTTTCCACAAATGGTCGGTTCTCTGTGAAGTCTTGCTACCAAATGATCCTTGCACATTGGATTGAGAATGAAAATCGACGACATGGCAGAGAGGGAGCTGATAGGGTGAAGGGGGTCGAAACTGGAATCTTATTTGGCACCTTCGTTTCCCGCCAAAAATCATCTCATTTCTCTGGAGAATGTGCAAGGAAATACTTCCAACAAATGTGGAATTATACCGACGAAAAATCAGCAGCACCCCTTTATGCGGTCGTTGTGATGTTGAGGAAGAAACAACTATGCATGTGCTGCTCCGATGTCATGGCATGGAGGAGGCCTGGAGCTCTCTCCCTTTTAACGAAACCATGCATGCAGATTTGACGTCACCATGGCGATGGCTTTGTGAATTACATTGGGTTTTGGGTGAGGATAATTTTCTCACAGCAATGGTCATGGCATGGAAAGCATGGGAAAGGCGGAACCAGGCTGTGAACGGGGAACCGGTCTTGAGTACTAGAGATATGATGCGGTGGTGTTGTGAGTATCGAGCAAACTTCCAAGCAGCCCACTCTCTCAATGGTTTACGTCCAAACCCGCGTCACCCTAGCGTTTGGACCCTACCGCCGCATGGGACCCTCAAACTTAACTTCGATGCGGCTCTATCTAAGGGAGGAAGAGAGGTTTCATTTGCAGTTGTGGCGAGAGATGATGAGGGTATGTGTGTTGGCTGGAGAGTAGCTCGTGTTAGGGATGGTCTTCTAGCGGTTGAAGGGGATGCGCTGGCGGCGCTTCGAGCACTTGCTTTTGCAAAGGAAATAGACTGGCATGCCATTGTGCTGGAAGGGACTACGCTCTTCGCGAGGGTAACTGTGCATCGACAACTTTTGGTGGCATTGTCGAGGAATGTCGAAAGTTATCTTTATTTTTTCAATCGATTTCCTTTAACTTTATAAAACGCTCAGGCAATAGGTTGGCTCATAAGCTAGCGAATGTCTCTTTTTTAGCTTGTAATAATCCTATGGAAGGTGTTCACCTCCCCTCGAACTTGGCTGAGTTTGCTTAATGATATTTCTTTTTCCATCAAAAAAAATGTTGTTGATTATTGAAAATCTAAATATGAAGAATTATATTCCTGTTTGATTACATTTTTTACCTTGTGTGAATGAACTTATATGTCGATGTTTAAAAGTCAAAATTCATATCAATTTTAGTTGATTGTTTTGATATTAGCCTATGAAGAGGCCGGTTGATAACGAATGTGATATATAAAATCATAGTGTATGATAAATCAAATGCTTTGTGCTTTGATTATTGAGATTGTGAAACATCAATGATTTGTGCAGTGATAGATGTGATTGAAAAACAGCAGTTGGCAAATGCGAGAATCTATATGAAAATTATTTGAGAATGGTTAATAAGTAACCATTTAGTCTACGAGACTAAATGTCGGATAAGCGCTACTAAATTTGTGAAATTATATTTCACATTATTTCAGAAATCATCTGAAATGCATCGAGGGCGATTGGGTTAAGCCTAATATATTTTGTAAAGTTGTTGATGAAAATACTACCGCCTAGGGACTATAGATCCTTCAAACTAGGCGAAGAAAAATGAATCTGAAAGCAACATGATAGTGATAAAAGGCATACTTTTATTATCCATCACTATGATGCGTGTGCACTAATAAAGCTCGTAACGAATTGTGAGGTTGAGACTTTGATCTCTTAATGAATTTTATAGCCCGCATGGGTGGGGTATTGGAGTTACGTAAACATCCTTGATAGAATTCACCTTGTGAGTGTGGAAGTGGAGCCGCTTCCTATGAGAATCTTAGGTGGTTCTCTAGAGCGCTCACGAGAAATGGGGTAAAGAACAAGGCCGTTAATGTGCTGGCTTGAGTATTATGTGTGCAATATGATTCGACGTGCCCCAAGGGTCACTGTTTGAAGGCTAAGTCCACTTTGATTCTAGTACGGGAAACCTATTGTACTAAGTGAAGGTTTGAAGGCATTGTCCACTTTCATTATGCATAATATTCCGCAAGAGCTCAAGTATATTTATATTCTTATTTTTTTCTTAAAATAAGGGGGGTGTTGGGTTATTTTAATAAAAATAATATATTATTATTATAAGATATAAAATTGGCTTTGACCACTTTTATGAGGTTAATTAGACCACTGTTTTGAAACCTTCAAAGTCATTATTCTCGTACATAAAACACCATAAATTTCTTTAATTCTACATTGAATAGAGGTTTTATGGGGTCATATTATATACTATATAAAGGGGGCATTGAGGCTTTGTAAGAGTATGAGAGAAAAGAGTACAAGAGATGATAAAAAGAAATACTTTTCTTTTATACTATATACGTATACTTTGAGCTTTTGTTGTGTATTGGGTGTAAGCTTCTGCTTCACTTGAACGTGCAGTTCCGATGAAGTTACAGAGATAGGTTGGGCTGTTGTATCCATAGGTGACACGATCGGAATCTTTTTGCACATCATTTGAGAAGGGGTCGTGAAATTCATCTTAAGAGAGCGACCTAGGCCTCACCCTGCCTATCTTCATCTTATTGTGAATCTTATTGCAGCTAATTGTCAACGATGAAAAGAGAGAGCTAATGGAGTTCGAGCCTCACATCCGTTATTTTGTGATCGATCCTCAAAGTGCAACCGTGGTTCCAACAGTATCCAGTTTTACTTAAAAGAATTTTTTTAAGATTGACTTTTCCCCTTTTTTTCGATCACAACCCTTTTGTCCGCACCATGACTGCCATTTTGATTTGAGATTTACGGAAAAATAAACACGTAGACACTATTTTATTTTGTGACAATCTACTTAAGATATATTGTGCAAAACGATAAAAATAAAAGGAAAAATAATAATTCAAGTATATAAACATGTAATCAAATTAAGTAAATTAATGCGTGCCGTGCCCCGTCAAACCATTAGTTAATCAAGAATGTTACTTGACAATTATAAAAGTAATCAAAATAGAATCATATAAGAAAGCCAACAAAAAAATAATTTATATTTAATTCAAACAAGAGTCTCTATATGAGGTATCTCAAAGATCTATAAACATAAATCATATCGTACTAAGAATGTTACTTTAATTCACGCCCTTATCGGAGTTGTCGATGATGACGGCGAAGTCAAATCCACTATTGCGCAGAGTGGATTTTGACATTTCTATTATTAAATCCACTATTTTGCGCATAATGGTTTTTACGCACATAGTGATTTTTGCGCGCCAAATGGTTTTCGCCATTTCCTTTATTAAATTCACTACCACTATTGTGCAAACTGGATTGTATTCTTTCCACTTATTAAATCCACTATGGTTGTGTTGCGAACGCGCTAAACAAATATATTTATGTTGTTTGTCATAACGAGAAGAAGTTTTTGTCCGAAAATAATAGCAGATTTTCTTACAGTAAACGTGAAGCCATTGTAGCAGTTTTTGGAGATCTAGAAAATGATAAAATGGGTTTTGTGGAGAGATGAGAAGAAAGATTAGATGTGATAAACAAATTAACCGAATAAATTGATTTTCAAATCTTTTTTTTCTTATTTTATTAAGATAAAATAAGAGTAGATGTGGTAATGTGATACTAAAGGGATTATACATGAATGAGGATTTAAATTTGAATTTATTATTAATAGGAAATTGAATTGGGGGTTATATCAAATAGCCCTGTTCCAACTATAACCGCTAACCATACAAAGTAATATATATTCATTCTATCAGTAGTTGACAACCCGACAATTATAAGATGATTTTTGATGTAGTATATTTCTGATTGAGGAAGGATGTTTAGGTCCTAATATTGTGCTTGTAAAACTAAAATAGGTAAAATTCAATTTCGCAGATTCTCGTGGATGTAGGGTACAATTTTATCCGAACCATATTAATTTTTTGTCTCTTTTTAATTATGTTTCTACGAATATTACAACACTTTACACAACAGTAACAAAAAATTGAATGTGACACAAATAATTAATATTTTCAGGAAATAATTATATAATGTCTAAGTCTCTAGGATCCTATAATCCTACAGACAACATTTATAATTTAAAAAGTATTGCCATGATTTAACCTTTCAATGTAACTTGAGCGTGATTTTTTTATAATTTCATATGTATAGTACATATTTGTAAGGTAAAAAAGTAGAATGTCCCTCTTTTAATTAAGTGGCCTTTTTTTTTACAATTCACCCAAAATTTAAAGGTTAATCTTGGATTATCTTATGTTTTATACGATTATAGACCAATAGAGAGAGTATTCTGTTTTTGAATATTTTGAGAGAGAAACTTGTGAACGAAAGAGGACAGGAATTAGGGTTGGTGTTAAAAGTTCAAATGTCATCCATTAAACTAAAATTTGTCCGATATTTATCATTTGTCAAGTAACATCTGACGCATGCATGAACTTCCCTGTGAACACAACTTTAATTCATGCAATAAAGAAAACTTGTACCATGTTTGTTAATTTGAAGCATGATGAATATAGATCATATCAGCATTCATCAATCAGAAAGCATCATTAATTAACATATAAGATTTATTTTATTCCATAATCATTAATATGTATATATTGTGACAAAATATAATTTGAGGGTTTTATGATCTCAAAATTGCTGTGGTTGTACTTGCAGCATTCAGCCCTTCATTGTGGCCTCCCAGGATAGTGACAATCACCATACGCTGCAGCATAAATTTACATTAAAATAAACATAAGACTAAATTTTAAATGGAATCTTGATTTTGAGAGAGAGAGAGAGAGAGAGAGAGAGAGAGAGAGAGAGAGAGAGAGAGAGAGAGAGAGAGAGGGAGAGAGAGAGAGAGAGAGAGAGAGATGTTACATGGATCAACAGGCACAACTCGGCCAATTTTGGGGCTGCAGACGCCAAATTGATTGAAATAAGCATTAAGAACATAGGAACCGTGTGCGAGTACAGTTGGAGGATCGAAACATGGATTGCCCGGTTGGATGGGTTCACAACTTAACTCCGAGCACGCGTAGTCTAAAAATTGTTGCACCTGACCATTATCTGCATCGTCTTTTGCCACACACCAAGCCACGCCCTATAAATCATCAATGTTTACATATATCAATACTAATAATTGTAAAAGAAATCTAATTTCATATGTGGACTATATATGTAATGTTAATAACTTACATCCTTCTGACCGGCCAATATAGATTTTTCATCATAAGCGTGGACGACGACGACAACCAAAACCGAGATGACGAGAAACAAACAAATATTGTTTTTCATCATCATACTTTCTCTATGATAGAATAATTTTAACTAGGTTTTTCGTTTTTCATTTAAAAACTATGTCACATGTACTATTTAAATAACTGAGTGACATTTTGACACCATAAAATTCAAAAAGATTGAGTAGATGGGAATTACTCAAAAAAAGTCTATGGGTTTCATTAGCATTAATTCTCATACTATGTTAGTTCCAAAATAAATGCTTCTGTCCTAATAACAAATGATAAAGATCTGATAATTCAAATATTCAAATAAATTACCAAATTATCAAAGAAAAGAGTCAAAATGATAATATATTTCAAAATCTTTAAAAAAAATTACCTTACTATCTAGATTATAAGCAATATTTTTTAAGGTAATAGTTACGGGTCAAAGTCGGATGCATCGGAACCGATCGGAATTAGCTTTTCGGAAAATTTCCAAAAAAATGCGGAAGTACAAAATCAATTTCAATTCCAATTCAAAAAATTTCAGAATCTATAAATTCATTCCAATTCCAAAAGGCCTGGAAATTTCAGAATTTCAAAAAAAAATCGGAAATCACATAAGCTTCAAAATTTCAAAACTTAGCGATTTTTTTTTCTATAATGTTCATAATTTTCCAAAAATAAGAACATCGATAAAAGTAACACTAATAACTACTAAAATTCAGTGCAAAAAATAAATAAAAATAAACACAACATAAAACATAATAAAACTTCTAACAACAATTCATTATCTCAAAATCCTAAAACAAAACTTGTAGGTGTATTTTTCGGAAAAATAAGTATTATATAATATATGTTACTTATAGGTGTATTTTTCGGGGAAAAATGGAATTTTTCGGAATTAATTTCGAAAACTAAATCGAATTGGAAATCGGAAATTCCAAATTTATTTTATATAACTCCAATTCCAATTCCAATCCAAAAAAATCGGAAAAAATAGGAAATCGGAATTTCGGAAGTCGGAATGAAAAAAGTTGTTCCAAAATCGGAATTTTTCAAATCGGAACCGACGGAAATTGGAATTTCCGTTCCAAGTTGTACCCCTAGTAATAGTAGATTTTACGTTACAAGTTCTAGAATGAATAACAACTTCCTAGACAACCAAAGCAGTTACAAAAGTGAAAATTAAGATTCGGAAAATTTCCAAAAAAAAACGGAAGTTCAAAATCAATTCCAATTTCAAATTCAAAAAATTTTGGAGTCTATAAATTCATTCCAATTCCAAAAGGCCAGGAAATTTCAGAATTTCAGAAAAAAATCGGAAATCACATAAGCTTTAAAATTTCAAAACTTAGCGAATTTTTTTCTATAATGTTCATAATTTTCCAAAAATAAGAACATCCACGTCGATAAAAGTAAAACTAATAACTACTAAAATTCAGTACAAAAAATAAATAAAAATAAATACAACATAAAATTTAATAAAACTTGATCTAGCAACAATTCATTATATCAAAATCCTAAAACAAAACTTATAGGTGTATTTTTCGGAAAAAATAAGTATTATATAATATATGTTATTTATAGATGTATTTTTCGGAAAAAAAAAAGGAATTTTTCGGAATTATTTCGGAAACTAAATCGGATTGGAAATTTGTGAATGCTTCTCTCACTAAAATTACTGAACCATCCACACAATTAATATATTTCTCTCACTAAATTTTTTCCACCAAAATTTGTTTCTTTTTTCTCCTTCCCCACCTCTTTTCATTTTCTCTTATTTCCCACAAAATCACACACAAAACCATCTCACTCATAAGAAAAAAACATCACACAACTGTGGTTTAGGGTTTTTTTCTTTCTTTTATTAATTTATTTAATTAATGTTAATAATTATTTAATGATGTTAAATGAATGTTAATTATTGTTTCAATTTTTTTTAATATTAAAAATACTTAATATCCGAATTTTTTTTTCAATTTAATAAATATTGTAGAAATATTTAATAAAGAATACCAAATAGTTAAAAAATGTTAATAATTAAAAATTATTTAAAACATGTTTAAAAGAATTCATTAAATCATAAATTTGATTCAAGAGAGTCGTACGAAAACGTTGAATTTATTGTTGTTTTTGAGTGGTTTCGAGAGAATGCTCTAAAGAGAAGAACTAATATAGAATAGAGGTAGAGAGATAATTTTATAATGTTAGAGAGATAAACTTTTAAATTTATATGCGTGATTAAGTAATTTTCAATGCGGGATTTAGTACTCCCCTTTTAAAAATTGGGCAGTACATTAACTCTAACATTCTTTCATACTGGCACACCAATATATTTTTCTTGGCTACAACTTCTTAAAATAATAAACTAGGTTAAGTGTATTAAAGAATATTTTAGAAGGTTAATCCATGTATTAGCTTATTCATGTATTTGGTTTTAATAAAAGTTCATATACTAGAGAGAGGGGAGGAATTAAATTAATAATAATACATGTACTAGACTAGATTCATGTTGGAAAAATCCTATAAATACCACATGAACATAGTCTAGCCATTTGGAACAAAGCAAGTTTTCAAGCTTAATAGAATTCTCATATTCTCCTTCACTTCTCGTGTATGTGTGTGTGAGTGTTGAGTGGTTGTGCTCTCCATTTTACTAACAAAGTGGTATCAAGAACCAACTTGTGTTTGGAGAGACGTAAGTTTGAAGAAAATAATGTCGAATGGAATTCCATTTCAAGTTCCAAAACTCAGAAAGGAAAATTATGGAACTTGGTGCATCCGAAAAAAGGCATTGCTTGGAGCTTATGATGCTTGGGAACCTTTCGAGAAAGGAATTGACGATAAAGATGCCGTCTCCGTAAAGAAAGATCAAAAAGCTCTTACTGTCATTCATCAAGGCCTAGATGAGATGATGTTCGAGAAGGTTGCTAGCGCAACCACCTCCAAGAAAGCGTGGGAAATTCTTCAAACCTCTTTTAAACGAGATGATAAAGTAAAGAGAGTTTGTCTCCCAACATTAGGATGAGTGTTTGAATCGCTGAAAATGAAGGAATCCGAATCAATCTCGGATTACATGTCAAGAGTTTTGGCCAATGTTAATGAAATGAAGAGGTATGGAGATGACATCACGGATGATCGGGTTGTTGGAAAGATTCTATGATCCTTAAATCCAAAGTTCAATAACTTGGTCGTGGCCATTGAAGAGTCCAAGGATTTGGACACCATGACCGCTGACGAGCTTGCCGGACCACTGCAAGCCCATTAAGAAAGAGTGAAGCCAAAACAAGAATCGGTGGAGCATGCTTTTCAAACAAAGCTCTCTTTCAAAGAAAAAGATAAAAGGCGTACTACATTCTAAAGAGACCGAGGACGTGGACGCGGTCGTGGGAGAGGAAGAGGCAGCTACCAATCCATACATAAAGAAGATATAGGCCAAACATCATATCAAGGAAAAAGAGATCGTGGCCATGGACGAGATAGAGGAGGAGTCTCGAGGCCAAACCAAAGAAGATTTGACAAGTCTAAAATTGAATGCTACTCTTTTCATAACTTGAGGCACTTCGTGTGGGAGCATCGAAATAATTGGGAGGATAAGAATAACTTTCCGGAGAGCAACAATGAAGTAGAAGACCCCGCCTTACTTCTCGCATGCAAAAGAGACGTAGACGAAGATATCAATCAGTGGTATCTTGATTCCGGTGCAAGTAAACATATTAGTGGAAATAAAGATTTGTTCTTTGAGCGTGATGAGTCTATTGGAGACAATATAACTTTTGGAGACTCGTCAAAAGTGCAAATCACAGGAAGAGACATGATTTTGATTAGTTTGAAGGATGGAAGCCATCAATTTATCTCTAGTGTCTTTTATGTTCCGGGAATGAAGAACAATATCTTGAGATTGAGACAACTTTATGATATTCAACTGACAGATAGATGCTTGTTCATTAAAGATGAAATTGGAAAGTTGTTGACCAAGGTGCTGATGATGAAGAATATAATGTTTTTATTAAACATTCAAATGATGTTCCAAGATGCTTAAAGCTTGCATTCAAAATCCGTCGTGTCTATGGCACATGAAGTTTGGACACTTCAACTTTGATGGTCTAAGAATGATGAGCATGAAACGTATGGTGAAAGACTTTCCAATCATTGATCTTCCAAACCATCTTTGTGAAGGATGTCTTTTTAGAAAGCAGCCACGAAAAAACTTTCCAAAGGAGTCCTTGACAAGAGCTCAATATCCATTGGAGTTGATTCACTCAGACGTGTGCGGACCTATCGAGACATGATCACTTGGGAATAATTATTATTTCTTACTTTTCATTGATAATATTTCTCTTGGGTGTATTTTTTGAAAGAAAAATCCGAGGTGTTTGAAACTTTTAACAAGTTTAAGAGCATGGTGGAAAAACAGAGTAGTAACCAAATCAAAGCCCTTCGAACCGGTAGATGAGGAGAATTCACTTCAAATGAATTCATGGAGTTTTGTGGAGAAAATGGAATACATCGTCCTATGACAGTTCCGAGATCATAACAACAAAATGGCGTGGCAGGAAGAAAGAACCGAACAATTCTCAATATGGCAAGGAGTATGTTGAAAAGTAAAAATATGCCGAAAGAACTATGGGCTGAAGCGGTGGCATGTGTTGTCTACTTATCCAATCGGTGCCACACTAAAAGTGTTCATGGAAAAGCAGCTCAAGAAGCATGGGATGGATTCAAACCAAGTATTTCACACTTGCGAGTTTTCGGGAGTATAGCCTATGCACATACCGTACCAAAAGAGGACTAAATTAGATGATAAAAGGTGAAAGGTACATGTTTATCGGCTATGATCGAAATTCAAAAGGGTATAAATTGTACAACCCAAGCAAGGAATAAATTATTCTCAGTCGAGATGTGGAGTTTGATGAGCAAAGCAGTTGGGAATGGAATAATTCAAAAGAGGAGTTTAATTTGTATCCAATTTTTGATGCAAATGATGGTGATTTACATCCTACCAGTCCACCACCTCCCGCATAAAGTCCGGCAATTGGAGAAGCAAGTTCTAGCGAATGACCTTAGAGAACTAGAAGTCTAAGAGACTTGTATGATGGAGCCAATGAGATACCACCAGATTTTGGTAATTTAAACCAATTCTATTTTTTTCGTGATTGTTAACCTCTAGGTTATGAAGAAGCAGCATGTGATATAATAAATGGAGAGACGCCATGGATAAAGAAATTAAGGCAATTAAGAAAAACAGCACATGGGAGTTTGCTAAATTACCAAAGGGGAAAAGCACCATCCGAGTCAAATGGGTGTAAGAAATTAAAAAAAAAACTTCAAAGGTGGTGGAGAGATATAAAGCAAGATTGGTGGCAAAAGGATACAAACAAAAGACCGGTGTTGACTATGGTGAGGTTTTTGCTCCAATTGCTCGTTTGAAAACTATTCGCTTAATGATTTCTTTGGCAGCCTAGAATCAATGGAAAATACATCAAATGGATGTGAAGTTCTCTTTCTTAAATTTTATTTTGGAGAAGGAAGTCTACATTGATCAACCTTTGGGTTATGAGGTTAAAGGGGAAGAAGACAAGGTCTTGAAATTAAAGAAAACTCTTTATGGCTTAAAGCACGCACCTCGTGCATGGAATAGTAGAATTGATCAATATTTTCAAGCAAATGATTTTTCAAAGTGTCCACATGAACATGCACTTTATGTGAAGAAGTCTAAAAGTGGTGACATTTTGCTTGTTTGTGTGTACGTGAATGACTTGATTTTGACAGGAAATAATTCAAAGATGTTCGAGGAGTTTAAGATGGCTATGGCTAAAGAGTTCGAGATGACAGATGTTGGCATAATGTCCTACTACCTTGGTATTGAGGTGAAACAAGGAAGTGACGGTATTTTTATTTCTCAATAAAGATACGCCAAGGAAATTCTCAAAAAGATTGATACGGAGAATTGCAAGTCGATTGGCACTCCGATGGAATGTGGAGTCAAGCTATCAAAACAAGGAGATGATGAGAAAGTCAATCCTTCAAACTTCAAAAGTCTCATTGGCAGTTTGAGGTATTTGACTTGTTCGCGACCGGCTATTCTACCTGTCATTGGGTTAGTTAGTTGTTTTATGGAAGTTCTTACTACTTCTCATTTGAAGGTTGCAAAGAGAATACTTCGGTACATCAAAGGTACACTTGATTATGGGATTTTATATTCTCATTCCCGAAATTTTGAACTTGATGGTTATTGTGATAGTGATTGGGCCGGTGACATTGATGATCGTAAGAGTACTACCAGGTTTGTGTTCTTTATGGGAAATTCATCTTTTACTTGGAGTTCAAAAAAGCAACCCGTAGTTACTCTTTCTACTTGTGAAGCCAAATTTGTAGCAGCTACTTCTTGTGTTTGCCATGCGATTTAATTTAGGATTTTTATGGTAGAACTTCACGAACCACAAGAAAATCCGACGAAGATTTTTGTTGTCAACAAATCGGCACTTGCACTGGCGAAGAATCCAGTATATCACGAAAGGATGAAACATATTGATACAAAGTATCATTTCATACGAGAGAGTGTTTCTAAGAACGATGTAGAACTTGAGTTTGTGAAGTCTCAAGAACAAGTTGCTGATATATTTACAAAACCCTTGAAGAGCGACGTGTTTCAAAGATTACGAATGTCTCTTGGTGTGATGAATCTAGTTTAAGGGGGAGTGTTGAAATAATAAACTAGATTAAATGTATTAAGGAATTGTTGGATATTTGACATTTGAGTCAAATATAATATAAGTTTTTTGACTTTCTTAAATTAATTTTTATTATTTCCAAATCTATTATTATTATAGGATTTATAATTATGTTAATTCATATTTATTATTTAGAGTTGGTGGACGGTTATTTTTAGCTTAGTGGGTAGTTATTTAACCACGATTTGAGCTCAGTGGGTAGTTATTTAAACACATATTTAATTAATCCACTAACCCATTATCTCTCCTAGTGTGTTAATTTCATGCAGGGCAAGGATCTCTCGGAATCTATAAATAGGAAAAGAACCCAGTTCATTTATCACCATTTCTGCAGAGGGTTGAGAGCACAGAGCTGCGGGTGTTGGAACACCTTCGACACCACCCTGTTTTCCTTATGGATTTCTCACTGCATAATTGAGTATGTTTGGTATTCAATACCATTGAATACTGATTTGTATTCCTAAAGTGCTGCTAAGCAATATCATCATAGATTCTAGGAATTGGTTTGCAAAGAAATCAACTTATGATTTCTTATTAGAAGAGAAGATCTTGACTTCTCATTTATATTCTTTTGAATATTGATTTGTATTCTTAGAGAGTTGTTAAGATATAGAGTCTAGGAATTGGTTTACGAAGAAATCATCTTCTGATTTCTTCTTAGAAGAGAAGATCTTGACTTCTCATCTGTATTCTTTTGAATACTGTTTTTCGCCTATGAAGGCATCATCCACAAATATTTCACTGCATAATCTTTTTCAACAAAAGTTTTTGTTTATTTGAAATAAATCTCTAACTTTATATCGATTTATATTATTTTACACGAATTCGAAGGCATTGAATTCTTTCAGGAATATTCTAGAAGGTTAATTCATGTATTAGCTTATTCATGTATTTGGTTTAATTAAAGTTCATGTACTAGTTAGAGGGGAAGAATTAAATTAAATAGTAATACATGTACTAAACTAGATTCATGTTGGGAAAATCCTAGAAATACCACATAGACTCTAGCCATTTGGAATAAGTCTAAGTTTTCAAGTTTAATAGAATTCTCATATTCTCCTCCACTTACCGTATGTGTGTGTGGGTGTTGAGTGATTGTGCACTCCATTTTACTAACATAGTCGTCTCTAGCTATATTGTGGTCTAACGCATACAATAAATTAATGTTGTTGGCATATTATATAAAGTTCAGTTATATGTTAATAAAATAATTTCTTTAGACTTTTATAGATGAAAAGCGTTAGAGAGCAAGTGTGTGTATGTATTTCTCAATTATGTTCTTGTTCAAGTGTATTTCTGCTCAATACAACGAAGACCATTCAAATGAACTATTGGTTTCAGGAAGTGGTGAAGACAACAAAGAGTTATGGGTGATTTAAAAAATATTGGGGGAGCCATGTCACCCCATAACTCCCCATAACTCTATGTTATCTCCACAACTAGCTAAAAGTAATAGTCCATTAGAATCTTATCGCAATAATGTATCCAATGCATTATCCCGTTAGAGTTTTTAACTACCTTTCAGGGGGGTGAGTGTAATTATCGATACCACAGGCACCTTACAGTTATTTAAGCATACCTCAGGGGTGTGGGTGTAATTTACCCTATTATTTATTTATCCTTCCTTGACAAGATAGTCACTAAGACAGTTGCACCACATTCTTCCAGATTATTTTAATCCGTACAAAGATTGTTGTAACTTAATCGAGTACAACTCATGATACGTTTATTTTACGTGGATTTTATTTAGATTTAGTTATATTTGTGATTTAATTGGTAGATCTTGTATTTTACAGGTGCAAAACAAGAATCAGATGTGCATAAAGGAAAAATGATCAAAAAGAAAGGAAACAATTGCAATTAAGGAAATAAAATAAATATGGGCAGAAGAATCCCGCAACAGCTTTGACAGTGTCTATGATTTCAAGAATATATCTCTCATTCGAGCTCCAAATTACCTGATTCCAATGGCATTGGAAAACTATTTCAATGGGCTATAACTCTTATAACACACAATTTTCCCTATTTCGGACTCTAACGTGGAAAAAATTGGACAATAGATCATGTTGGGGAAAAGTTGCAGAAATTGAGTCATATTAGGTTTTCGCTACATCATAAGCACGAATTTTACACCAAAAAATGAGAAGACGGCGTACGAGCAAGGCGGAGGCATGACGAACTTCCGCCTTAGTTTAAATTATTTTATCTTTTCATAAGAATTAGGAGTAGCTAAGTTTTTATTTCTAGGATTTTATTCAATCCTTATGTGAGATTTGTGAACCATTTTCCATGATTTTATGGAAATGTTAATTTTAGATTATTTCTTCTACTTATTTTATTAAATACATGAATCTGGTCAATTTATGTTTCTTACATGTTATTATTAAATTTGAATCGGAATATCGATTTAATAATTAGAACTGTGGTAGAAGAATATTTGTTCTGATATCATAGGAATATTATTAACCTCTTAAGTGCCATAATTGAGATTTGTGCTTAATGCTTTGTTCCTGATTGAATTGATTGAGAATACAGTGATTTAGTCATAAATAAAAGATTCATAATACACACGACGGAAGCGGTTTATGATTAATTTAACATATCATGTTAGTAATCCGAATTAGTTTTTTGAATGATTAAAGGAATTGGGGGATCAATAACCATATCAGAAGAAATAAAATCCTAGACCTTTTTAATTTGATTATTTTTTGTTTTTTATTTGCTGGCTTGCTCTTGCTTCTTATGTAGTTGTGCTTTATAATTTAGTTTATTTTAAGTTATAGTGTAGCTTAATCAACCTCAAAGTCGGCTTTGTAGGGTGAGGTTGAACATAGTATGGAAAATATAGCGCTTAGGATTAGACGGTTAAATATTCCTCGTGGGATCGATACTCGGACATGTAGTCAACTATATTACTTGTTTGATATGTGCAGTTGCGTATAGATATTATCACCAACAAGTTTTTGGCAATTTGGTACGCAAGGAAGTTTTAAGAAGACCAAGTGGAGTGTTATGAAAGTCATTTCTATGACCAAGAGATTTATTGTGGAGGTGAGGAGGGGTGGTTTCAAAGTTCTTGAGCCGAAACCTCATATTCCCAATGTTCGATCAATGATTAACTGGAAAGCTCCATCGGAAGATGACATTAAAATTAATTTCGATGCCTCTCTGCTCGGTTGAATTTGGTTGTGGACTTGGGGCATTTGCTAGGGCGTTGGATGGCAAGTGTTTGTCTTGGTTCTCATTATGTTGTAATCAACAATTAGACCCCAATTTAGCCGAGTCACTGGTGGCATTTAAAGCTTTGGAATTTGCTCGGGAGCTTCAATGGAATAAAGTTTGTTGATTTTAAATGCCTATGAATATCTACTAATCTGTTGAGACAGACTACGTGTTACGACATTAGGTGTGGTAACAGAATTCTTGTGTTGTCACAGTAATTAATCTACTAAAAGCAGAATAAAGAACACAAGAATTTAATGTGGTTCGGATACAAATGTACCCTACATCCACGAGGACTTGCAAAACTAGTTCAGATTTAAGTGTAAATTAATAGGACTTAATAAAAACACTAAAGACTCCCTCTTTATGTAATATGCCGTTCTTGCACACGACTCGCACTTGTTGATAATCAAAGCAATTCCTCCTCCGCACTCTTGGACTTCCTCCAATGTTGAACTTCCTTCAAACGGCGGATCGACCTCTCCCGAGATCTTTTAAGCACTTCTCCCGAAACGCCGATCTTCTTTATGGCCTGGTAGAAGAAACCTATTATATTGCTACACCTGATGTGCCGACAGGGCTGCAGCACGGGTTGCACCCTTCAAAGCCTTTATGCTGGGATTTTTCTTATTAAAGCTCCATAGGACTCATATGAGGTTGAGGGCCTTATATAGGCACGAAATCGCCACCCTAAACCTAACTTGGGCCCTAAGAAATCGATTTAACTAGGTAATATAATCCTAGTCGATTTCTACTTCTATTCTAGATAAGTACAAAAGATATCTACCTAACTGGAATATAATACATGGAAATAAATCTAGGTCCTAATAAAAATATTACAAGAATAGGACTATAATTAATTCCAAAATAAACATGGAAAACAAATCTTTGTCAATCTTTAGTTTCCACGTATGACGGATTTCTTCAATCTTCACAAACAGAAATCTGGTGCTAACAAAGTTGTTCCTAAAGGCGATTCAAGTACTCTTATTACATCTCTTGAAGAGGAATTTGGCTCTCGTACTTGTTATGAAACTATCATCGACGATATAATACGGTTGGTGGAAGAGTTTGAGGAGGTTGAGTTTCATCATATCACTACTAGAAAATCACGATTTAGCTACGGATAATAGCATCGAACTATACATTCGTCGCTAAAATAGAGAGTTAGTGACGGAATTAGCGACATCGTACAAAATCGTTGCACTAGTTATAACACTTCACTTATAGAGACGGATGTTAGCTACGGATGATAAATTTGTTTCTAAATAAATATTTAGCGACGAAAATTAGTGATGGCCACAAATGTGTTTCTAAATATAAATACTTAGCAATAGATTTAGTGAAGGACGACATGTCCGTGACTAAATAAAATATTTAGTGATGAAAGTAGCTATGACCAAATTTGATTGAAAAAGTAAATATTTAAACATTTATTTTTCTTTACTACTATAAATTATTTTTAGTACACTAATAGAAAATATTCCTTGAGCAGGGTACACTATTATATTTATATATATTTAAAATTAAATTTACAACAAAGTAATAAATAAAATATTAAGCTAAAATTAATTTGAAGAACAATAACCCAAAATATCAAAAGTCTCACCCTCCGCTTCATTTTTATTATTTTTATAATCAGACTTTTCCTTCAAAAGCCGGTGGAGCCCTAATGCATACCCCATCCCACCATTCGAAAACCCAAGTCCAACGATAAAGGAAATCCTTCAATGGGTTTCACTCGATTTTTCTCAGGTTGGTCTATTTATTATTTTCTCCATTTTTATTGATTTCTATACAATGTATTTTGGAGAGGTAAGAAACCCAATTACTGTTTATGTATATATTATTGCTGCTTTTTAGGTATTGCTAGAATTACCCATTCAGATTTTTCAGTCAGGGAAGGAACGATTTACGCTGCTGCAATTCCTAATCTCAAGTTCTTCTCAATCTTATCCAGGTACAAGTTCTTTCTTCGGTTCGTTATTTAAGTTATCTATGAAAACCCTAGCATTTGCTTCTTTGCTCATTTGAGTCGTAGTTTAGATATTGAAATTACAATATATATTTGAAATCTATCCCAACTCCTGTTTGCAGGGATCCAGTTAATTTTAAGATTCTTTATTGGGCTTATGAGGTATGTTTCAGAATGTATTCTTTGAAATGTATTGTCCAATATTAATTTTTTTTTTTGTATTTGTGTGTTGGTGAATTTGATGATAGATTTGTTTTGTCTTTGTGTTTTGTTGCTAGAACAATTTTTATTCATAAATTTTATCAATACCTAGCCATCTTTATATATGCTTCCTTCCAATCTGAGTAGAAAAAGAAAAAAAATTCCAGTATCGATTCCTCTACTTACTGTAAAGGGAATTGGGTGTTGCAGCTATTTTCATTAGTTAACTTTGTGTTTGTGGATAACTTGTAGTTATTATGTAACAATGATAGATACATTCAGACTTTGTCAGATTTATGGTAATATAACAATAGAACTGGACATATACTCCACTAACAAGGATTGCATCAAGATGCTTATTGGGAACAAAGTTGATGTTGTTAGTCATTTTTTCCCTTGATTTCTCATCATTTTTTTTATCATTTATGTTTTTTTTATGCTTGCAAAAATAATTTCAAACAATCTGTATTTACTAATATTTTTTTGGTTACTTATTTAACAGAAATACTGCCAATTTAGTTAATTAAACAAGTTGTCGGTAAAGATTATGTGGGGCAATATTTTGAAGAGCTTGCACAGCACTGAACAAGGACGAGTACATTACTATGGTACTTTACTTCTAACTTGTCTTTCTGACCGTATGCCTACTTATTCCTTGCACTATGGAACAGCGAAACGGATCTAATTTTATACATGTACAATGGTAAGTCCACTTATCATTTTCCCTTTTCTTTTGAAGAGAATGGTGTAAACAGAGTAAATTTGCTTCTATTTATTGAACATTTGGATATATAAGCTAGATATTAGCCATTGAGTAGCATGATCTTTTAATATTAATGGGACTGATTTATGATTAGTGGCTTATATTTCTTCTAGGAATCTCCTCAAACATCAAGGATTTAAAGTGTTGTAGAAATGCTGCTGACTCTATGCTACTAGAATGCTACTGGAAGGAGACTGAGGTTTGGTTCGATTTACTTATCATTTCTCAGTTGTCTTATCTTGTCTCTTTCACCACTGCTTCTCTTGGTAATTATTTTCAGCCGCAATTGCTAAGTTGTAAGTTAAATGTTTTACCTTGCTATTTATCTTCATCCAAGTTCTCTTCTTTAGATTTAAGTTAATATTTAGCTAATCATATTTTTCTTATTTTATTTTAGAAGAAAACCATAATTCAAGATGCTATCTAAGTGAGGCGCATAAAAGTCGAGCACAATTATCTGCTGGAGAGAAGGTCGGCAACTCGGCAATGCACTTACAGAATATAATTGAAGTTTTTTATTCTATGGTGCAAGCTGTGAGAAGATTATTAGTAATTAGTAGGCCATTTGTAGTGCACATTTATAAAATTGTCTGCTGACTTATTATGTATGATAATTTTATTGGTAAATATTATATAAATATTTGCATTGAGCTATTTATTTTTTTTAAAAATTAATTATTTTTTTGCAACGGATGTAGCAACGACTCTGTCTCTATCAAATATAGTGACAAGTTTAGTGACGGATTATGTATTGCTAAAATATCGACGATTGTAGTGACGGATTAGTTTGTTCCTAAAACTAGCGACGGATTTGGCAACGTTGTTGTTTTGTTACTAAAATTAGCGATGGATTTGTACCTTACGTAGCTAAATTTTAGCGACGCGGCTTTTAGCGACAAATATGGATACGAGCATTATCTGTCGCTGAAGCTATATTAGCGACGGAAGTTAGACATTTAGCAACAGATTTGGCCGTAGCTAAATCATGATTTTCTAGTAGTGTATCTTACGAGAAGGGTATCGAGCGGCACACGAGATTGTTATGTAGAGAATGTGCTACCAGAATTCATCCTGGAGATTGTTATATCTGAATTCTCTCATTAATGAAATTTTTTTTCATCTGGAAAAGAAATAAAAAACTCATATACATATAGTGAATTGATTGTACGAATTAGGATTATAATACACGCGCACGACCAAAGGTTATTCTACCTTCTTGTCATTTGAAGTGTCGTTTTAGCAAGAAAAACTATTTCATATTAAGTGTCGTTTACAATCTCAATAAAAAATAAAATGAATTTGTTTTGTCTAACTATACAATGAAATTAATCACAAATTAATGAAATGAGAAAGACAAAGATAAAAAGTCATAAAAAGTAGTTTAGTCAAATAAGAATTTTCTCCCTAAAATCAAAATTATTCAATATTTCTTAAGCAGTGTACATATACCTTAAACGACACCTAAAAAAAAGGGTTTATTTTACATACCCCTAGGTACTAAATAAACTAGGGAAAAATCCAAGTCGAATTCTTCCTTTGACATACCCCTGGAGAGGCGAAAGTACTATACTACCCTTATATGCAATTTTCTGCCAAACTGCATTCAACAATTCTTGTTCTGCATTTAGCATTTTCGCTGATTTATATATTATAATTTTTTTTTACTTGTTTGTTTAATTTATATATTTCCTATCAATTTTTTTTATTATTTTTTATTTATTTATTTTTTATTAACTTTTTTTTTTTAATTTTTTTTGTAAAATAAATATGTTTATTGTACTGAAAATAACTACATGTAATTGTAGTAAACTATAGCCATTCGTAGTTATGTTCTTTTTTTTTACCCCATATTATTAGTCGATCAATTATGTAAACACACGAATAGTGGCTTATACAAAAGAAATTCATAAACAGTAACAACAAAAAATTACAAATTTCAGTTTATTATTATAAATCACCTCAAAACATATAAAATGCAAATCGAAAATACACAAATATATGCATATGTAACTACATGTAATTGTAGTAAACTATAGTCATTCGTAGTTATGTTCTTTTTTTTTATACCATATTTTTAGTCGATCAATTATTTACACACACGAATACTGGCTTATACAAAAAGAAATTCATATAAACCCCAACAACAAAAATTTACAAAAATCAATATTTATATTATAACTCACCTCAGAACCAATAAAATACAAACCGAAAATACACAAATATATGCATATGTAACTACATGTTACTATATGTAACTAGTAATGTATACAGTTTGTTGAACGCTGTAACTTGAAGAAGATGTTACTTCAACCAAATTTTTTGACACCTTTAAGAAGAGCATCAATGGCTTTCATTAAGCTGCAATAGCAAAATCAAAACAAAAAATAATTATTTTAGTGCACATCAACAAAAATTGAAGAAACATCAAAACACTCAAATCAACAAACACTAAGAGATAAAGAGATAGAGAGAGAGGGAGAGGCCATAACTGCGAAATGCTACGAATCTTAGACCAACCCGCCAATGGCTCCTCACTCCAATCGCCTCCTACCAAAACCCTAGTGGTCGCTAACCACCCAAGGTTCCGCGCTCGCAAATGAAAAAAATTATAGAAATAAATCTGACAAAAAAAAATGAACGAAACTACCGGTGGGTAGCGCGTCAAATTCCGACTGCCGGAACACAAATTACACCTCCGGCAAGACCAATCGCCGTCTAAATACGCACGGACTGCAAAACAATTGCAGAAACAGATCGAGTGCTCCAAACTGAATAAAGTCACCGCCAATAGAAAGAGCTCGACGAGAGGAATCCAACGGTAGTTAAACCATCGAATTTCGACCACCGGTGAGAGAGTTATGACTCCAGGAAGCAACTTCGCCGGTTGGAGATCTATGGGCGCGGGATTTGAATATGAGAGTTGAGAGAGGAAGAGAGAGACGACTGTGAGTAGCTAGGGTTCAAAACTGATTTTAAAATGGCATTTTAGGTACTTCAGGGTGGCCAAGGAGGGTATGTCAAATTATTAACGAAATAGAGGGGGTTTGCACTAGTGTGTAATCCACATAGTAATTAGTCATATATAATTTCGAAATGAGAGTGGTCTCCGAAATAATCCCAAAAAGAAAAGGCAAAATGATTCAATCTTTTTTCATCATTAACTCACAAAGATATTATTCAGTTGGTCTATTTTTATGTTTTTTTTTATTGGACATTTATCATTCATATTTGTGGGTTCTCTGATGTTGTGGTAACGAGGGAAATAGTACAAAAAGATTCAGCCTTTTTACACCATTATTGGCCCGCAAATATATGAATCATCATCTATCGGCTAGTCTTAACTCATCAAATGAATTGTTAACAAGAACTTACCTGGTTTTTGGTTGTATACCTTTTATTTGTATCATGTACTATTTGGGAGTAAAAGTGACTAGAAATATTGTGAATTTATATTTTGTTGGATTAGAAATGAAAAAGTTGTTTTTTTAATGTCATCAAATTTGGTGAACCTGCTAAGGTGGTAAATTTATATGTGGAGTGGATATCTCATGAAGCGTTTGCAGTTTGCAGTTAATCTGAAGAAATTATATTGTTCTTACACAAATTTAACTTAGTAAAAGAATCACTTGAAGATCTCTTTTTCAAATTCACATTTGTCTCCTTTAGAATGACGATTAGAATTATTTTGATATCTCACGGTATAGAAAACCTCACTGATGTTATATAAGTAATTTAGAGATTTTGAAAATTGAGGATTAGTGTTTTTTAAGAGAAGTTTTGGTATTTATGAAATTCCTCTTAAAATCCTACCTTTACATGAATGTGGGTGTCCTTTGTGTCATATGCGGTGCACATGCTATTTTCTGTCCATACGACAAATGGACGGATGGAAAAAACCAACATAAAAGTGGCATGTTTAGGGACGTAAATTGTAACTTCATCTTATTTAGGGACGAAAATGGAATAAGTGGCAAAATATAGGGACGAAAAGTGTGATTATCCTTGATAAATGCAGTTTGAATATTACTTGGTAGATATATTTTTTTGTGTGCAGAGAGGGATTTAATAAAAGATGTGAACCAAATGTTAAGTTATGTTTGTTATTTAGTTCTAACAAGTTTTGTCAACTGGGACCTATATCTCAAGTCCACTAACAAAATTTGAAAGAATAATTCATTGATGGTCCATTTGGATGGAAGGATTTGATTTGGGGGAGCGATTTGGAAGAAGGATTTAAAATCCCCCACAATTGCCCCAAAAATAATTAAAAACAAGGGGCATGAATTTGAAATTTTTTATCAAATCCATCAAGCCAAACAAGTGTAAGGAATTTGTGATACCTCCAAATTGTCCATCCAAATTGAGCCTAAGGCTTGGAATGAAAATATTGCATTCTGCTTGTGAGCGCAACATTTGATTCTTTATAAATCAATTTTATTATTTGTTATGATAAGTACACTAGCGTATCAAGAAAACCGGTCAATTGTATTAGGGTTCATTTGATATACACCTTTAGAATGGAAAATATATAGGGATATGTCAATCCCTAAAACTCTTCCTTTGAGATACTCTGTTGGAGAAACAAAAGTACTATTGTACCCTTAAGTACAATTTTCGCCCAACTGCATTAGTGTTTTAATCTCTGCATTCAGTACAATGCCCAATTGAATTTAACATTTGGACCTGCATTTATTATTTTTATAGATTTTTTTAAATAAAAAAATATAAATGTTTATTTTATTATTATTTTTTATACTTACCCTCTTTTATATTTTTTTTATTTTTTTATTTTATATTTTATTTTTTAATTTTTTTAATTTTTTTTTTTAATTTTTAATTTTTTTTAGAAAAACAATTTTGATAAATTTACTGGACTGAAATTGAACATACATGGCTATAGTATACTACACCTAACTATAGTATACCACAGTCATGTATAGAGTTATATGTAATCATGTAATGTTTTTTTATCCCAAAATTAATCTACACCAACAATAAAATTCACAATTTTTAATTTTGATATTATAAATCAACTAAAAAAAAACAATCATTTGCATATAATCTTCAAAACATGAACACACATTACTATACATAAAAAGCGCATAGCATACATATACTTATATGTTACTACACGTGACTATAGTTATCTACTATTATCTATAGTTGTATAAGTGGCATAAGTCTGGAGTACTTTAGCATGAATGCAACTTCACATGGCACTTCTCTGCGTCTTATTTTTTGCATCTCATAATGTTATACAAAGCAAAACATGTGACAAAAAAATACAAGTTAAAGAGCAAAATGGAACATGCGAGTTAGATTAAATGAAAAATACAAAAAAAAATGATTTTTTTTTATAAATTTACTGTACTGTAATCCACTACAAATGATTATAGTATACTACAGGTTCTATAGTCATGTATAGTTATATTTATCCATGACTATACATGACTACATATATGACTGTATATGACTACATATAACTGTATATTCACCTGACCCAAATCACCTATCTAAGTAACCACTACTGATTAAGTTTCTACTACACGCAAATAGAGCTCTCACACTTGAGGCATTTTGAATCATCTTCAAATAAATACAAAAAATAAAAGACATATGATTTATAACATAAATGAACAACATAAGAATCAAACATATTAAAAAATCAAATTAATCCAAAGAAAAAGATTTTAATATTAACTGTTTACAGATCTTAAAAAATATAGTAGATCTAATATTTTTTTAATAAAAAATCTAAGATCTGATTTGAGCCCTCCCTCAACCAAAGAAAGAGAAGAAATTAAAACAATAACGTAGAAACCATTTCACATGTATATAACTGTATAACTGTATATACATATAACTGTATATTCACCTGACCCAAGTTCTATAGTCATGTATAGTTATATGTATCCATGACTATACATGGCTACATATATGACTGTATATGACTACATATACCTGTATATTCACCTGACCCAAATCACCTATCTAAGTAACCGCTACTGATTAAGTTTTTCGGATCATCTTTAAATAAATACGAAAAATAAAAGACATGTGATTTATAACAAAAATGAACAACATAAGAATCAAACAAAATAAAAAATCAAATTAATCCAAAGGAATTTTTTTTAATATTAATTGCTCACAGATCTTCAAAAACATAGTAGATCTGGATCTTTTTTTTTTCGAATAAGAAATAGTAGATCTGGTTTGACCTCTCCAAACCAAAAAAGAGATTTGCAGATAAAACAATTTTAAGGCCAAGATCTATCACTGTATAAGTACTATATCATATATACCAAAGATATGTTTAATTTCCAAATAACCTGACCCCATTCAATATGGGAGTCCAAAAAATTTCTACTGTTAAACAATTGGCACGCCATGCCAATTTTATAGGCTCATTTTTAAGGCCTAAGCTTAAAGCAGAAGAAAACTTACATTAATTAAAAGATGATTTGTTTTATTTTAACAGAGAATACCTTCCCAAGCCTTTGCCGCCCGTCATCACCCCCCATCTATTGTGCATCTTCTTTGTCGGGGCCAGATCTACCGAGAAAGAGTTTTATGGATAAGCAAAGCCATATCCATAACCTTCAGCATAAAAAAAACACCGAGTCGATGCTCTTCTTCGACTTGTTCTCCGTTCGTCGCCGGAGACTTTTCTGTTTTTTTTTTTTTTTTGGGGATAGAGTTAGAGAGACGAAGAGAACGAGAGATGAAGAGAGGGAGGGGCGAAGAGATAAAATGGTGGTTGTTGTGGGTGTGAGTGAAAGAAAGAGAAGATTAGGGTAAATTGAAATTAAAAGGGCAAAACTGGTAATTCAAGTTACCCAGGGGTCTCACTTATTAAGATTAGAATTTAAATTTTTGACTAGGACAAAATAATTCATTCGACCTCCTCATATATATTTTCAAAATTAGGGGTATCACTCATTTACCCATTATATTATAGTTATAGTGTTACTACAAGGACTAATAATTGTCAATTTGTTTCTAGTTTTTTTTTTTTAAATAAATGTCAATTTGTCATTGTTATGATAAAATTATGCACTCTTGTTATGCCCAAATTTGTTATTTCTAAATAAATCAAAATCATTATATTCAAAAACTTTGATTCGCCCAAAAACATAATTGGACTTCCCAAACCCTATATTAATAATGTTTCAACTTCCAATTATGCAGTTAGACTGTTAGAGTCTTTATTTATTTATCTTGACAACCAAAGGAAACATGTACCAATCATACATACCCATGAACGTGTGATATAAAAAAATCCAAGAATCCAAGAATGCGCCATTGTTTTTAGAGCAATTCCCTACCTACACATCAAATTTTGAACTACCAAAAATCCTTACAAGAACACTGCCCCCTTCTAAAATGATGATAACGTACCCGATCTCTCACGATAATCTCCCGATCGTACACTCGAGAAATGATCTTCGCCACAGAGTGGCAATCCTCGCACACCCTCAAGTTCTTCACTATCCGAATTGTGTCTCCCGCTTCAGTGCTCAATATCCCGAAAGCTATAGCAAGCTTTTCGCTATGGTACTTCAACGAAGTCTCCTTCTCTTCCTCGCTAATATCAAACAACACCTCCGATGTATTCGGTTGATGATCCCCTTTTACCTCGATTTCTTCAATAAGCTTTTCCAAAAACGAATAAATATCTTTACTCCGAGGGTGTGAAGTATCTCCCACTTTAAATTCATGCACGGCCCCCTTGAGGTCTATCATGCTTCGCCCGACTATCGTTTTCACCCCTCTTTCTTTCATCAAGACTCTAAGCTTCTCAACTCTATCCCATTTGCCCGCCTTTGCATATATATTCGAAATCAACGTGTATCTACCGCTATTTTCGGGCTCTAAATCGAGCAAAATTTCACCTACTCTCTCCCCCAACTCGATATTCCCATGTACTCTACAAGCGCCTAAGAGCGCTCCCCAAACAACACTATTCGCCTTCATCGGCATAGTAGCGATTAAATTCTCCGCTTCGTCGAAGTACCCCGCCTTTGCTAGCAAATTAACAACACACCCGTAGTGCTCCACTTTTGGCTCAATTTCGTATTTTTGTTTCATATTGACGAAAAACTTTAAGCCCTCGTGCACGAATCCTGCGTGAGCACATGCATTCAATAGCGACACGAAAGTGATCTCGTTCGGCTTCACATTGTGCCATTGCATCTTCAAGAAAAGCTCGATAGCATCTTTCGCTCGGCCGTGCATTGCAAGCCCACCAATCATAGCGTTCCAACAAAATGTCTCTTCCCGTTTCTTTATCTTCTCGAAAACACCCCACGCCAAATCAAGACGCCCACATTTTGCGTACATATCGACCATAGAAGTCCCCAAAATTTCGTCAAGTGTCATTTTTTTCCTTCGAATATAAGCGTGAATCCATTTCCCTTGATCGAGCGCTCCGATATTGGCGCAAACAGCCAACGCACTAGAAAGAACGAATTTGCTTAACTCGATTTCTTCCCTTTGCATTTGACCAAAAACTTCGAGTGCTTCTTTAAAGTACCCATTTTTGTTGTAACCGTCAATCATTGCACTCCAAGTGACATCATCTTTTACCGGCACATCGTCGAAGTAATCTTTAGCCTCCAATACCATCCCATTGCCACATAAGCCACTAATCATCGTGTTCCAAGAACCGACACTCTTCTCCTGTATAATCCCAAACAACTCTCTAGAAGCTTCCACTTCACCAGATTTCAAGTAACCATCGATCATAGCATTACAACAAATAGTATCTCTTAACATTCCATTCGAGTCGAGCAAATTCCGAGCTTCTTTAAGGCGCTCCAAAGAGGCGTACATTTGAATTCCGGCGCTGATGATGTGGCGATCATCGTTAAGCCCGTTTTTAACGATGTGGTTGTGGATTTGCAACCCTTGGTCGAGGGCTCGTTCGAAGGTGCAGGCTTTGAGTAGTTGAGGGTACGTGTATTTGTTCGGTTTGGAGCCAGAAATAACCATTTGGAAGTACATCGAGATGGCGTCCGAGGGGTGCTTGAGATCGAGGCAACCCTTTATCGCAAAATTCCACACGAAAACATTGGGCTCCGGAACTTGTTCCAGGACGCGTAGTAAATTCGGTAGAGTGCCGAACTGCGGATTGGCGTAGCACTTGAGTAACGAACCTGCGATGTAGTGGTCTTGGAAATAGCCGGTTTTGAGGATTAAGGCGTGAGTCTGTTTCAGATTTTCGAAAGAATTTGTGCATTTTTGGTTTAGGAGTTCTAAGATTGCTTTATATGAGAGATTTGAGTTAGCCAAATTATTCTCATGAGTCAAGTGTTGTAGTGGTGGAGGATGATAAGGCAACTCTGTTATGGCGGGAATTTGTAATACTCCCATATTCACCTGCTAATTGGCCAATATTATACAAAGAAATTAAACATGCGGCATCCAACCTAGGATTAGTAAACATAAATCAATTTCAATTACTATTACAAGATAAGAAGAACAACTTAGTTATACCTGCTGCTGCAAAATTTGAGTGGATTTTTGAGAGTGGGTTTCCGAGATAATCCTGCAAATTTGTTTAAACCCTTGTTTTTCTTTCAATACCTGAACCAAACAGAGTATGAAATTAAGGATAGAAGTAATATGGTTTGAAATGAGGTAGAAATTGCAATCTTTCGAACCTGTTACAAGTTTTAAATTTCAGCTTGTGCTTTTTTTTTTTTTTTTTTTGATAATTAATTTCAGCTTGTGCTTGTTATAGTTTGTTTTTTCTCATTATATATTAGGTGTGTGGCTAAGGAACCGGATAATGTTTTATCCCAACTCACGATTTATTGGGACCAACGGTACAAGATATATCCATTGCCTATAAATATTTGCCAATAAAATAAGTAAATTTTGTTTTTGCCCATTTTCAATCTTGTCCACTATTTGTTTGTTGGGTAAATTACGACCACCCTCTAAAGTAGGGGCAAATTACGAAAAAAATCGTTATGTTTGGGTGATTACAACCATCCGTCAACTATGAGTGTTCTTACACGTCCACCATTATGATGTCAAATTCAACATAATCTTCTAGAATCCGTGGAATGTTCTCTAGTTTGTATTCGTTTTGTAAAAAAATGCAGTTTCTAATGCACCACAATCTATTATTTACAAGCCAAAAGATACATCTTATGATCATCTTGTTTCAAAATGTGGAGGTCGAATGGGGTAAAACAGGTACAAACTGGAGAATATTCTACATAATCTTGAAGATTCCACTAAGTTTAACACCACAAAGGTGAATGTGTAAAAGATTCATAGTTGAAGAGTAGTTGTAAATACCCAAACATAAAGAGGGTTTTCTTAATTTAACATTACCTTAAAAGGTGACTGTAATTTACCCTTATTTGTTTGGTTGCTCTTAGTGTTTTTTTTTTTTAGGTTATTATCTTACCTTTCTTCGATCAACAATGTCCCAGGTAAATTTGAGCAAATAAGTGATGTAATAATAATATAAAAAAATAATAATGGGATTTAATTATATTATCTACTGAGAAAGGAAACGCGACCTTACAAATTGGAGGTTTTGTAGACTATATCCAATGAAATACATTTGATGATGATGCAGATTGATCTACACATAATAAAGCACATATACGTTGTATACTTAATAGATGGTTATTTGCATAAATCAATTGCAAAATGGTGTATCATATCACTCATAGAACCAGATTGGATTTATCATTTTGTATGTCAAAATGCATGGAAATAATACTTTAATTTTCAGTTTATTACTTGTGATAAATGAATTTATTCATATTAAATTTTATTTTATTTTTCTTTTATTTTTGGATTAATAGGATTTGGTATAAAGAATATGTGGCCCTTATTTTTTATTGGCAAAATAAATAAATGTATGTCTCAAATTTAATAATAAAATAGAAAGATATCCTTAGGAAATGAACCAAATGGAGACTTGTGATCTTTGGTTATTTGCGTGTTAAAGCTGTTCCAAAGTCTACTATAGGTGATGTACACTATGAACTGGACATGCTGCAGCTTTTTATATAGATACAAAACTAAAGAAAATAATAGTGTAGATGGATATATATTCAGTTAAACCTCTTTAAATGAATACAATTGGAACTAACAAAATTCTATTAATTTATCGAAATATTAAATTATCGAACTCATAATTTAATATGTGTTTACAGAGTCGGGGCTGGAAGAAATGTTATTAGAGCGAGATTATTAATTTATCGAGGTTCTCCTGTCCATTAAAACTAAGAAAAAAAAGGTTATAATTTACAAAACCCTTTGTTGAAGGCTTACAAATATATATGCACACACAACTTTCAACAACTCCTAATAATGTACAAAAATACCACAGAAAGTTGCAAAAGACACACACACACACACACACACACACACACACACTAATTAAGGCATAATTCCCCAGTCAATATGAAAGATAGGGTCATCAGTATTAATGGACCGAGCATTCTTCATCTCCTCAACCGCCAACTCCATCACATGACATTCGTCCGGCGAAAGCACTTCCTCTGATTCATCGCCTTCCAAACACACTCGATAAACCGATTCCTCCTTTGGAAATTTCATTATTCTTTCATCAGTCGGATTAATGACGGGGCCCACACTTTGCCCCTCGCCATTCACATTAATCTTCTTGTTTTCGAGACAAACCGATTCCTCCTTTGGAAATTTCATTATTCTTTCATCAGTCGGATTAGTGGCGGGGCCCACACTTTGCCCCTCGCCATTCACATTAATCTTCTTATTTTCAAGATAAACCGATTCCTCCTTTGGAAATTTCATTATTCTTTCATCAGTCGCATTAATGGCGGGGCCCACACTTTGCCCCTCGCTATTAACATTAATCTCCTTGTTTTCGATCTGCTTATTATAAGCGGCCATCTCTTTATCATACCTCTCCTTGTCCATTACACTTGCTTCAATATACGGCTGCACGCAATATAAATAATTAAACAAACAATGCTATATATATATATCAGTTTAATAATTAAATTCGAATAATTTACCTGTTTGTCTTTGTCGGAGAGGCACCTCCACGTGTCAATTGCCATGTCTCGAAGATTTTGTGTATCGGAGCGAGTCTCTCCATAAATTACCCTTAATCTATTAATCTCCAATCGAAGGAAGATGTGATAAGCTGTCCTTGGCTTCAAAGGAGCATCAACTTCATTTTTTATTTTTTTATAATTATTCGACTCTTTTGGAAAAGAAATTGAGCTTTCGTTGCAATGCTTCCGTTTTTCTGTTGAGTCGCTTTGGCTCAACCCACGGCCCTTAAAACCTGCTAATTAATATCATCCACTAATTAATTAGATGGATTCGAAAAGTTTATCAAAAAAAATGTTAAAAGAAGAGAGTCGATTGGTTTGTTTACTTTTATTAGGCCATGTATTTGCGACTTGAGGTATCTTACGACAGTACATGAGTTCATATTGGAGAAGGAGTATTTCGTAAATGTTCTGAAGTTGAGCTGCTGATATGGATAAAGAGCTCTTCAAGTTCGACGCTGATGCTACGTCACCCCATTTTCCGAATTTAGTCACCTATATGGAATATCGAGAAAAGTTACAAAATTAGTGAAAGTGGAAATATAAATTAAAATAAACTCGACTATTAACCCCTGAATTTTCGTGACGTGAATGCATGTTGCAGAAATTACAGTTGAGGTTCGAACTGAGGATCGGATTTCAAAACCATTACCTAATTGTGATAATTGATTAAATATTCTCTTCAAACTCGAATGTGTTACAATTTGATTTTATTTACGAAAATGTGAAATTTTGTTTACCGATAACAACAAAAATATTTCCCTTTGCGATATCATACCGATGTAAGATACTTCCAAGCAAGATACTTCCAAGCAGGGCCGAGTCCACTATATTATACCTATATTCACTAGTAGAAAATTTGCTTATTACTACGAAATTTTTTTGCTACGGTAAAAAACCGTAATAAAAGGTATTTTTTACTACGGAACAATTTTGAAGTCATACTAAATACTACGACTTACCGTAGCAAAAAAAGTATTTTGTACGGCCATTTACCGTAGCAAAGCTTTTGTCACGCCCGTATATGCTACGGGGCAAATTCGTAGCAAATGCGTAGCAAAAGCCTTTTTACTACGAATTTGATACATTTTGCTACGGTTAATGATCGTAGTAAAAAGCCATTTTTCTACTAGTGTTTTTTATTATTTAGCCCATACAAAACTCAAATTAATGCAAAAAAAGTCATAATTTTTTTTTTCGGGAGTCATAAAATACAAATATGGAAGAGATGTACCTGATAAAATCCCCCTCTCTTCATCACTTCTCGGTAAAACTGATGCAAATCCAGCATTGTTTCACGAAGGTTAAATCTGCGTGCGTGCAGAGAAACTATCTCAACAACTCATACTTCGGCATTGCGTAAAAATGTAGTAAACACAACCAATCAGGGTAACATGGAAAATAAAAAGCAAATTCAAATACATATAAAGTTTAATGAAGCATATAAACCGCATAAGAAGACGGTAAAAATAAACAACAATAATAATCGACGTATTCTAGTACAATCAAAATCGGGAATTTCATTTAATTTTGCAAATTGCATTCTAGTACAAAACTTTAGCCCTTTTCCCCTGTTATAATCAATAAATGAGCTGCGTACTCTGCATTCGAGACACACATGCAATCTGAATTTTGAAATCTCTTTCGTGCAATAAACCGACGACAACAATCACCCGGTATCGATTTCAAGCCCTCGTCAAGATTTTGGGAAATTAAAATCTATATTTTTTATATTATTTTCTTACAACAGTAACAAAAGCCCATCAATTGATTTTTATTAAGCTTTTCAAAGACCATCATGCATGTACATATAGTCATTCATATATGTGTATATCTATCCAATTATACATACACATTTATCTCTGTGTCTGTGTAAGTGGCAAAAAGAAATTAACTAGAAATTAAAACTCACACTGAGCTGAGACCAGATGATTCATTCAATTTTGCAAGCTTTTCGTAGAAATGATCGACAGCCGCCTTGCCGGGATCACGAATCAAAACAGATTCTGGGTTTTTCTCGCCGGAAAAACCACCGGCGGAGTCGGCAGGCTTCTTCTCCATTCCGCCGCGGTTTCAGTTTTTCAGTTTGTTGGGCTCTTTGGGTGGAATTCTTACAGTTTTGACTATCCCACTATATACTTGTTCACAACTATTTTATAATTTATGGAATGCTGATTTAAATACTGTAAAACCAGCTTTGGTAGAGCAACTCTAATGTAAATATTAAAATTGGATTATCAAATGCTCATTTGATATTTACGATAATATGTCAAAATATATTTATAACTCATCTACTCCAATCATGGTAATTAAATTTGATTATCAATTAGAAGTTTTTTTATAATTTTATAGGCAAAATGAGTTTTTTAGTCCTCTAAGTTTACTAGTTGGGAGTTTTAGTCCACTATGTTTCAAAATTAGAATTTATTCCTGTAAGTTATAAAAGTTGAGATTTTTGATCCTATGACCTGCTGTAACAGGTAATGTGATGATTGGTAGAATGAGACAATGAGTTGCCATTTAAAATATAAAAATAAATAGATTAAAAATAAATTAGGTGATATGGCTAATGAGTTGGATGATTTTTGAGAGAAATTTTGATATTCAATGTCAAATGCACCAAAATAATGGGAAATGTTTAACATATTAATTTACAGATTTACTTTTTTGTTACATTTTTTCAATAAAGAACCTCAATATTGAATATACCATTGAAAAAAATCTACCATTATATTTTTACGAAGGAAATAATACTAACTAATGTTTCATTAATATTTCATAGTTTTTATTTGATAAAAATAGTAATTAAATCCATATTTATCTAAAGATTTCATTGTTTTAAAAATCTATATTTAGTGATTACAAGGAAATTGTACCAGCAATCGAATTCAACAAAAATACGAAAAATAAAACTTTCATTAAAACTTGTTGTAAAATTAAATCACATGCACAATCATAATTAATATAAAAAACAAATATGGATTTACAAATTAACCAAAAAATAATAAAATATATCAAAACTCCATTAAATTAATGTACCAAAAAATGTTTTAGAGCATTCAAATATAAAATACGTTATCAAACCAAGAGTAACAAATATCCATAACAAGTAATTAAATATAGTTAACTATTATTTTTATCAATTGAAAATAATAAAATATTAATTAAAAAATAGTTACTAAAAAAGTACTTATTTCATTCATCAAATAAATATAAATAATTTGATGGTATATTTTATTTTCCCGCAAAATCGTTCAACTCATTTGCCATATCACTTAATTTAATTTTAATCTGTTTATTTTTATACTTTAAATGCCAACTCATTCAACAAACCATCACATTATTTGTTATAGCAGGTCATAAGACCAAAATTCCCAATTTTTATAACTTACAGGACTAAAATCCTGATTTTGAAACATAGTGGACTAAAACTCTCAATTAGTAAACTTACAGGACTAAAAAACTCATTTTACCTAATTTTATATGTAATTGCCACATGTCAATTTGTGATTGGTTGGTTAGGTAGTTATTTTTTTGATAACTCAATCTGCAGGAAGTATTTTTAGATTAAAAAAGTTGAAATATCAAAATACAAACCCCTTTTAATAATCCCGTTGGAGAGCAATTTTTTTAAATTTTAGATGTCAAATGGTAGTTAAGAGATTTGATATTTAAGATAATATTTAAATATTAATTTACAATTCATCTACTCCAACCATTGTTATCAAATTAATTATCAATTGGAAGTTTATGGGTGGTTTTATTTGTAATTGCCACATGTCAACTTCTGATTGGATGTTTAGGCGGTTAAATTTTTGATAACTCAATTTCCAGTAAGTATAACATCTTCTGAGGTGAATTATCAAAATAGAACTCTCATTTGATAACTCCATTGGAGTTAAAAATTTGTTTTTTTTAGTATGTAAATGGTGGTTAAATGTTTGAATACTCTATTTAATAACTTCATTGGAGTTGCTTTAACTCCATTTGTAAACACCCGCATTTTTGGTAAAATATTAGTATTTTATTTTAGCATTTCTATGTGCAAATTTATTAAATTAGAGTTTAAAATAATTCTTGCATGATTTGTAATTACGTGAAAATTAGATGATTATGTGAAATATATGATTATAAAATTAGATGAGTATGTGAAATGTATGATTATGTGATTACGTGAAATATATGATTATGTGATTATGTGAAATATATGATTATGTGATTATGTGAAATATATGATTATGTGATTACGTGAATTATGTGCTTAGGAAATATTTTGAGATATTATGTCGAAATAAATATTTCTCGAACTTGTAAAACAAAATATTTTTCATGAACTAAGATTTTATTCTTGCATATGAATTTAAGTGAGCATTTTATCATATTTATGCATGCACAAAATTTTAGAAAATAAAATTAACTCATGCATTTTAGGATTATTAATTAGTGGAGAAAAATTAGAAAATTCTCCCCTCATTTTCTTCAATTTTCGGCCACTAACACACACACACATGATTTAATAATTGCATGTTAATTAGGAATAGACATGCATTATAATGCTTGTACTTTGAGCATTAAAATAAAGGGGTAATATGCCATAAGTCCCTCAAACGAAACCCAATTTGAACTAAATGACAAGTTCAAATCCAATCTTTTAATTAAATCCTTAGATTTAAATAATATATGAATGATATCCTAATTTTTTTTTTATTCCTATCTTACCCTTGTACCCTAAAACATATAACTGTTTGCGTGACGTTCTCTCTCGCCGTTCTCTCTCAAACTCACGTTTGCTCCCATCTCCCTTTTTCTCTCCTCTCTCTCTTCTTTTTCTCCACTAGCACCATGAAGGCCGCCGCCGCCGGCGACGGAGGGAGAAGGAGCAGGGGCGACGAAGAGCGTCGTGGGAGAAGGAGCAGGGGCGACGGGTTTTTCTTCGATTTGCCGGAATCTTCACTACGCGAAGAGGTTTTTGGCGATGAACCGTGAGCACAGCCAGATCGACGCGCCGATGCCGCCGATTGATTTTGGGGAGATTGAATTGGGGATTGTGAGGGGGTTTCCGTTGATTGGGAACTCGAATTTGATGTCGATTTGGCAGATTCCATTTAAGATGTCTGCGTACAGGGTTACTGAGAGGGAGAGGGCGAACGTGAGCCAGAGGGAGAACTCTGAATCGGGAAGCGATGGGGCTTCGACTTGCGACGAGAGCGTCGTTCCGGTGGAGGATCAGTTCACTTCGCCGTCAGGGAGGAAATCGTTGCTGCCTGGAAATTATGAACAGTAAAATCTCTATGTCGAAGAAATCGATGGAAGTCAAAACCCCCAAACAACCAGATAATTATTTTTCTCGTGTGTGTGTCTGTGTGTGGGAGAATAGAGAGGGAGAAAATAGAGATAGATTAATAAAATAAAATGATAAAAATGTTTGACGGTAGATACGCCGAAGGGGAGATTGAGTCGTATACTTCGACGGGAAGAGCGATGAGGATGAATTCGGAGAGCCAGCTACGATGATGACGATGAGTCCACGAACACGGAGAAGTTCCGGACACGCCTTCGATTCTGAACTGCCATAGTATATATACATATATATGTAGATATAAACATATGAAGTTGGAAAAAGATGATGATTATAGAACACTTCCATTTTGACTAGTGTCTCAATTATGCAGTGTTGAGCTGTTTTTTTTTAGTTGTTTGTTTTTAAATTTGTGATGAACTGAGGGTTATATTCATAATTTATTTTTTTTCTAATCATTCATTTCAATTTGAATTTTAAGTTATCTGGAACACAATATTGCAATAATTAGCTACTAACTTGAAAATTAATAATTGAACATGGTGATGTACGCGGTGTTGGGCATGAGGATAGCGTTCGCTGGTTTGCGGCCCTTGTGGTTGGGGATGGTGCCGCTGACGCAGCGATAAAGGGGGTGGGGGATGGCGACGGCAATGTGGGTGGGGTTTGTGATATCTTTAGCGGCTTCACGTTGGCTTTAGCGGCTTCACGTTGGCGTTCGATTTCATGTCTACAGTTGTCTATGGGTGTCTATGGTGTCTAGCGGCTAGGATTCAAAGGAGGAGTTAGGGTTTTAAGAATATTGTGACTACGGAGTTCGATTTCATGTCTACAGTTGTCTATGGGTGTCTATGGTGTCTAGCGGCTAAGATTCAAAGGAGGAGTTAGGGTTTTAAGAATATTGTGACTACGGATTACTACAGTTTTCTACGAGTGTCTATACGTGACTACACGTGACTACGGTCTACTACAACTTTCCTACAATTTTCTGTAGATGACTATGGCTGAAAAAAATTTAAAAATTCATAATATTCAATATTATGTAGAGAAAAAGGAAAAAATAGATTATTATAATTATGAAAAAATACGAAAATGCAGAAAAAAAAATATTCGACGAAAAAAATAATAACAAAAATGCTAGATGTAAAATTTAAAATATTAAATGCAGAATGAAAATAATAAAAACAGTTTAAATATTACTTTGTGCAAATTTTATTTTTTGTGTATGAGGGGTATTTTTGGAATGAAATTTATAAAGGATGTGAAGCAAATGTTTAGTTTGACTTGTCATTTAGTTCTAATAAAGTTTCTCACAAGGGACCTATATCTTAAAGCCCCTAAAATAAATACCTAAAGTCTAGTCTCACTACTCACTAGCTAGGAACACCTTTTTCACTCCCACACTCCACTTCAGTAAACCAAAGGTCACTCTTCTTCTTCCTCTTTCTCCTTCATTTCGGCAGCCCCAAAGCACCACCATAGCCACCACTTTATCTAGCTTAAGCCACCCAAGAACCACCAATATACCTCTTCCAAAATATTGCAAAAACACCCCCACAAAAATATGTATTTCCCTTTCTTCTTCATTGGCTTTGAACTCTCCAAAAACTCTATAAATACATCCAATGTCCAAGATCAAAATACACTCTCAAACTCCTCTCTTACCATTTATAAGTTTAAGGTCTCCTATTTCAATAAGAGGAGAATTTTCGGCCAAGGCTAAGTAAGCCCTTCTACCTCTTCTTACTTCTTTTTTTTTCCGAAAGAGCTAAGCCCTTCTTCATCAAAGTTCTTCTTGTTCTTCTTCTTCTCTTTCTTAAGATATTATCTAACTCTTTATCTCTTCGTGCATTAGAGAGAAAAGAGCTAACAAAACCTTCCCCGAAAGAGTAGAGGTGAGAATTCTTGAATTCTTGCTCAAACATGCAACACCACTAGTATTTTCGGTTTTCATTTAATTTATTTGTTGATTCTTGGATATTATGTGGTTATATTGCTTAGATGATGATTGCATGTTACTATTTTGAAAAGATAAGTTTGTTCTTAATGTTCTATGTTTTTCGAAAATTTAGGAAAAAATGCTTAAATTGCTTATTTGGTTTAATTAGTAGCTTGCATGTGTTTATATAGGGATTAATTGTTGATTTGTGAAAATAAATCGAATTTTTGGCTTAACTATGAAACTTTCGAAAATTTGAGGAAAAATGTATAAATTGCTTATTTGGTTAATTAGTAGCTTGCATGTGTTAATCTAGTGTTTGATTGTTGATTTGTGAAAGGAAATTGAATTTTTGGCTCAGCTATGAAACTTTCGAATTTTTGGGTAAAAATGCATAAATTTCTTATTTGGTTTATTTGGTATCTTGCATGTGTTAGTCTAGTGTTTGATTGTTGATCTAAGGCCTTGCATGTTAAGATCTACTGATTGATTGTTGATCTAAGGTCTTGCATGTTAAGATCTAGTGATTGATGGTTGATCTAATGTCTTGCATGTTAAGATCTAGTGTTTTCTATGAAGATTGATGAAAAAACTACGAATTTGTGCTAAACTTGATTAAAAGACTCTTGCATGTGAAGATCTAGTGGAATTACTTAAATAAAATGCAAGGATGAAAGTCTTGAACTTTCTTCTTTTTAAATGTTAGAATTAATGAACTTTTAATCAGAGATTGTCTTTGCATGTTAAGATTTCTGTTAGTGCTTGTATTTGATTATGGATTTTATTTTTTATGCCTAAATGACTATATGGAACTTTATTTGCGTTTTGCTATGTGATCTTGCTTCTTTATGTGTTGACTATTGGGTGTGAGGATGAGCAAAGGGTAAGTAGATGGGTTCATGTGTGGGTGCATAAGTGTCATGATTTTTAAAAGGTAGAAATATGTTGGAAAATCTTTCGAGGTTACTGTAAATAACCGGGGTACGACAAGTCGGTACCGTAGGGCCTATGTGGTTTGATTCCACCTAGATAGACGGATTCGTAAAATATGAGGTTATTTATCGGGAACTTAGATTAATTCTTTCAAAGGGATTCCCGATGATTTTTCATGTCATGCATGTCTTATTATGGTGTTGAAGATATATGTGGAAAAATCTCACTCCATGGTCTTTGGATCGTAGGGTTATAAAGGTGGGAGATTCTCACTCTATATTCTTCAATACGTGTCATGGCATAGGGTTATAAAGGCGGGATATTCTCATTCAATGGTCTTGGGATCATAGGGTTATAAAAGTGGGAATTTATCTCACTCTATGCGCTTGACAAAACTATGACGAAGAACTCCGACGAAAAGGGAAGTATAAAATTGCTTTAATTTATGTTGCATGTATATGTGTAATAAAAATATATGTATATCTATGTATGCTCTATGTGTTATGTGTATTCGATAATACTTCAAGATTCTCATTTAGTTTTCATAGGCTCATATAGGTGTTGTATGTTTGTAGGTATACCCGATTTGGAGCCCGAGGAGTGAAGATGGGAATCGAGCTTGAGAATCGGGAGGAGATCATATGGATGGGTTGTGGATTGTGTTGGCTCTTTAGTGATGTAGTTTTATTTGTATAATATGCTTGTAAAAATATTTGATACAGTTTTAGGTATTTTCTACCGATCGCTTCCTCCGATCGGTGGAAATTATGAAAAGATGATATGTGTAATAGTAATTAGGATTACCCTCTTTTGGTACTAATAGTATTTTGTAAACGAAAGAGAATTTTACCAACTATATGAATACACGCTTTTCGGCTAGTAATTTCTTTGTGTCTTGTCTTGAGTTTCCGTCAGGTGTCATAGAGTTTCGGTCTCCAAAACGTTTCCGAAACGTTGAAACGCGTGTGGTTTGACCGTGCATCATAGTTGTTACGTTAATAAAAAAAAAAAAAATAGGGTACATAGCAAATAGTCCAATGACAAGAGCACTTAATAAAAAAAGGGACATCCAACTTTTTTGTCTTGCGAATTAATCCACCTCATTGAAACTTATTTGCAAATAAGGAAAACCCTTTTATATATACCAAAATCACCCCCGATTAATTGGAACCTCAATTCAACTCCAATTTAGATCAATTTCACCAATTAACAAATTTTGACCGCCACCGTCGGAGACCGCCGGTCAGCCGTCGTTGACTGTTTTTTTTTTTTTTTACGGCAAGTTAATTGGTCTCCGGCGTTGATTTTGTTTACTTACAAAAAACTTTTTTTTCTTAAAATAATTATTTTCATTAGTATTACTGTCTTGGCCAGCAATATTACTGTCTCGGTGACAGTAATATTGTTGTCTCAGATAATTAAATTACTGTCTTATACAGTTAGATAACTCTATGAGACAATAATTTTACTGTATTAATGAATTTTATCGTCTGACTTGCAATTTTGCTGTCTTCGACGGTAATATTACGTTCTCCGACCGTAATTACTGTCTCCGACCGTAATGTTACAGTCTCATGCAATAATATTACTTTTCGGGCAGTAATATTAGTAATATTACTGTTTTGGCATTCAATATTACTGTCTCAGAGAATAACTTTGTTATTGACACAGTAATTTAGAGAGAAAAAACATTCAAAAAAAAAAAGTCATCGCAAAATCTGGCGTTCAGAATAGAAATTATTTTCTAAGAAAAATATATTTTTTCATAATTATGAAAATGTGGGTTATGTGATATATTTGTTCAAATCCGGGGTCATTGTGCAATATTGATGGAGTTAGAGTATAGTGGATGGAGTTGATGAAAATTATATTATAAAGGGTATTTTAGACAAAGAGACATGAGATGTGTTTATTTGCGAGACTGTTTTTTATCTGGACCTATGTACATTTAAGTCCTTTCTCATGAGCCTTTTTATCATTTGCCCATAAAAATAAACAACAAATAGTTTCAAGTCAATATAAGGTATAATATTGGTTTGAATAAAATAAATTAATGCGTGACAAAATTATAAAGTTTACTTTTTAATTGAGAATTTTTATTTTCTCCATCAAACTATTTTTAGTTCTTACTAAAGATATAATGCTTAGAGTTATTTTTTTCACCTAGTTATCTAGGTGTTTGCAAAAGTTTATTCAAAAGTAAAAGTTAAAAGCATTAAGTGATTATTTCTAAAAGTTGGGATTATTTGCAAATATTATCGAAAATGAACTTAAGTGGAAAGAAAAAAACAAACATGTTTATGGGTTTAAAAGATGGGGTTGTCTAGGGTCCGAGAGGGATTGTACTTCTCGGACCTAAACGATTGAATCTGGGACGTACAAAATGTTCAAATTTCGATCTCATTCATTGACATTTTGGTACGACCTAGTACGATCCAGTACGACAGTAAAAATTTGTACGAACTCAATAAAAACGCATCGTACACCATCGTACACTCATCGTACTCTTTGTAAATTACTATCTTAACCTTATAAATAATATAAGAAAATAATATTTCCACACAATTTTTTATTAATCCATTCTTCTTCTTCTTTTTTTTTTTTTTTCCGGCCTGGTATGATTGTAAAACAAAATCAAAATTCATCAATTATTTTCAAAGAACTCTCTTTTCTTTCGTCGAACAAGACCTTTCATCACCTCTGTTCATGGAGACACTGTATCCCATGGTTCAATCTCCAGTGATGGAGAATGCTACCAAGGCGTCTGGACCATAGTTTGTGGAAGATATACATCAGATGGAAAAGAGATTTTTATTAAAAACACACATTGTTAAGAAATTTCTTATCGAGATTGTTAAGAAATTTTTGTCACAATGGGTATTAAAAGAAATTTCTCATCGGGATTGTAAAGCACAGATTGAAAAATCTCTTTTTCACCGATTCGATTAGCCCCAATGGAAAAACATGCCGCTGACCAAATTTTTATTGGGTTATTTTTTATTTTTCTTTTTCCAGTTCGATTCAAACTTGCAGTTTAATCATAATTATTATAACATAATCCACCAAAATAGAACCCAATTTATTGACAAGCATGAGATCTTCAGACTCCAGTTGCAGCCTGCAGGTCATTAGAAACTTAATGTGAAATTCTAATAATCTTAATTCCATATGCTTCACATTGAATAAGGAAGCTATAGTTATTTTTTGAGTATTTTAGTTTCTTGAATTGAATTGAAAACATAAGTCCTCTGGACATGTAGCTTCTGAGGTTATGTTTTTCTAGTATCAATTTGAATTGTTTCTCAAGATGCCCACCTCTTTTGAACATTTTTTATTTCAAATTATTATGTTGATTAGGTTCCTCCGAAGAAATTATTATGTTGATGAGATATCTGATTAAGGAACAAAGACTTCAATATTACTCAGCCTCAAACTATTTAGTGCTTGAATGTTTGGACTTCAATATTCTTCCCATCAAGAAAGTAGTGATCTTTTTCACCTCTGCTATGGAGACAAATTATGATTCTATGAAATACAAGGAAAGACTATATTATTACATTCATGAAAAGAGAGAGCAGATCAACTTTTGAACTTGTGTACATTCTTTGTTATATTTCACTTGTAAGTAGGTGTTTGATTTTCAATCCTGTCTTAGTGGGATTATCATTAGCTTATGATCTTGGAGATCCTTTTGTGATTGGATGGTACATCAATAACCAAATGAGTGAATAAACCGGGAGAAAATGAAATTACATGACACTTGCCAAAGTTCATTTCTATAGCTATATGCATCGATGGACTTGTCGTTTGAGGGACTCTTGCGTCCACCCTCTCTTGATTAGAAGACGGTATATAGACCGAGTGTTGACTATGTATCTCAATGGAACTCTGGTGAAGTAGTGACGGTGAGACGAAACAAATTACCAACTGCACGCATCTTGCTAGATATAATTATTCGGCTCCGTTTAGGCGCAATGGAAATTCTCAAGGCTGCAACCATCGATACCTTCCTGCGGTGCAGTCAAGATCCCGGTTATTTACGCCATATTAGTTAAATTTCATTAGTATCTTTGGCAAATAGGATTTACAAATTAGTACCATATTTGTATATATTTTTGTCACTCCAATGATATTTGTTATGTACTTCAGTTATTTCAAGCTTCGGAAATTATAGAATACCATTTTCTGCAAGTAGACGATTAATTTATTCCACCAATGAACACATATATCCCGTTTGCAGAGTGATTGTGTTTATAGAGTTCAGTATCAACATTTTCCTCTCTTTACATTATAAATTAAAATAAACATATAGAAATCAGAAACAACAACTCGAGAATAAATAAATAAAATGTTAAATGCCACGTACGCTTATATTTGTACAAACATTCCCTTCACATTTTTCCCCGCAATCAACAGAAACATATTTTTTATTCTTCTTTTAAAACAAATCGAAGACCAATAGATCACAGAGTACCAATTTGCATTATTCGTAAACACTCAGTTCCAAGGTATTTAAAGCTAATCCCATCAGATAAATCATAATCAAACATAATAAATCACATTAATCGGAAGAAATAATATAAGAATCAACAGCTATTAGCTAAATACAAGAGATTAAATTCGACTGAATTTCGATGAAGTCAAACTTATGATTGATGCGTTGTTGAAGTGGTGGAGAGAAAGAGATGGGATGTACCTGTTCAGTTGAAGTTGGGGAGAAAAAAATATATTACTCGTAAATTTAAGAAGAGAAGAAGATGGAATTTTAATTTTGTTTTTAATCAAAGAAGACGATGGAGAGAAAACGTTTCTAATGAAACGCAGTTATCAAATTTTACTTACTAATTTTGTATATTCTGTTTTTTGAAAAATCATTAATATTTAATATTTAATTAAGTTTTAGTTTTAAGGATATTTATGTAATTTCAATATTAATCCATGTTTCTTACTTTTTTAATGGGGTTCGTACTAATCATACGTGTCACATTTTTTTTATTGGTTGATCTTTAATCGTTTAGGTCCGAGAAGTACAACCCCTCTCGGACCCTAGACAACCCCTTAAAAGATGGCTTAAATCAACTTATTTTAAGAGAAATAAAAACAAAATTGATTCTGAAAGCTTTTACAAACACCATCCTGATACACAATTAATTCTTAATTTGGGTTCTAAAGTTTATAAGATATTTTGCAAAACTAAAAGTTATTAAGAGACCAGTAGTAATTGATTCCCTTTCTTCGTTTCCCCTTTTCTATCTCTCTTAGATAGGGTGTTTGCAACTACTTGAAACTCAACTTTAACTAGCAGATTAGGAAGTTGCACGTGTTTAAATGAACTTTAATTTGGGCTTATTGTATATATCTCGCCTAAGCGGCAACTAAACTAGGGATAAACCCAAGTCGAATTCTTCCTTTGCCACGAGCCACTGAGGATGGAAAAGTATATTACTACCCCCAATTGTATAATAAGCTATGAATAAAATAACTAATCAAAATATGCTATAAATCACACAGAAGATCATCTTCTCAAACCTTTCTTCCGCCTCCGAAAACCGTGAAAACCGCAGGCAGTCTTCATACAACTCTGTTCAGCAAAAAAGGATTGAGGCCGAGGAACTGGAAACTCTAGAGGCAAGTATCTTTCCTGTTCTTCACCATATATTTATGTTTTCCCCCAATTTCTAAACAAAAACTGATAGTTCTGTATAGTTATTTTTCCGTTGAAACCGACACCGGCAAAAAAAAAAGATGTGCCGTATTACATTTGGGAACAACAGTACCGGTAGTTATGTGCAGTAGTATGTAGATACATGTAGTTATGTTAATAAATTTCCGTACCCCCAGCATCCGTGAAATCCCGGTTTGATTATTACAGATGAAGAAACTCTTCTGGCGCGTCAAACACTGGATCAAGGGGGGTATACTTTGCAATACCGTCCGACGCTGCATAAAACAGTTAAGATCTTTTTCGATGTTCACCTCCGACCAGAGCACTATGATTGCCTCTGACGTAAACCCTTCTACAACCTTGTTATCCCATTTGCCAAACACAAAATAAGTGAGGCTTCAATTACTGGAACGCAAACCGGTGTCTGGAAAATATTGAGGAGTTACAATGCTAAAGCACGGGCGTTTGTCGTTGGAGGCAAGAATCTGACCATCGAACTGGAGGAATGCGAATTGATATTTGGTATAAAATTTGGCCCTGTACGAATGCGTTTCGATAGATCCCAGCGGCCAATCGACGACCTCATGCAAAGAAAATTCCTAAATTACAGTTAATTAACCTTTTCAGATGTAAAAACTAGCTAGCAGAATCGTTGGCGGGGAGTGAGTAAGAAGACTTTGATGACGTAATCAGGTTGATCGTCCTACACGTGATGTCCAGACACAAAACAGTCTTCCAAATAAACTCATACCCATGTATTTTGGCTAAAATACACTCCATAATATTTTTTTTTATCAATTCCATCCATTATACTCTAACTTCATCAATATTCCACATTGATCGCGAATTTGAACAAATATATCACATTAACCCCAATTTTCATAATTTTTTTTTTTCAGAAAATAATTTTTTTTTTTGAATTTTTTCTCCAGCCAGATTCTGACGTTGAATATTGTTTGTCTGAAACTTTTTTTCTCTCCTGAATTACTGTGTTCACAACAAAATGATTGTATGAGATAGTAATATTGAATACTAAAACAGTAATAGTACTAATATTATTGTCCCGAACAGTAATATTATGAATATTACTTTCCCGAACAACTGTATTACTAATAATACTGTCCCAAGCAGTAATATTATTGCATGAGATAGTAATATTACGGTCGAAGACAGCAAAATTGAAGGCCAAGAAGATAAAATTAATCAATAAAGACTGTCATGAACAGTTAAATTATTGTCTCTGAGAGTTAAATTACTGTCGGAGACAGTAATATAGCTGGCCAAGACAGTATATTAATTATAATAATTTTTTTTAAGAAAAAAAAAGTAAAAAAAAAAAATCAACGCCGTTGACCGGCGGTTAACCTCCCGGAAAAAAATCATAATTTTTTTAAAAAAAAAAAAAAAGGAAAAGTTAACACTGCAGATCGGCGGTTGACCTGCCGGAAAAAAAGTTTCATAAAAAAGAAGTTTTGAAAAAATAAATAAATGAAAAAAAAGTCAAAGCAAGAGACCGGGGATCAGCAGCAGCTGCCCGGCGGTCTCCGGTGGTGGCGGTCCAAATTGAAATAAGGGTCAAAATTGATTAATTGGTGAAATCGGGCTAAATTGGGGGTGTAAATCATGAAATTGGAGTTGAATAAGGGTTTCAAGGAGCTGGGGGCAATTTTGGTAAATATAAAAGAGTTTTCTTTATTTGCAAATAAGTTTGAATCAGGTGGATTTATTTGGAAGACAAAAAGTTGGACGTTCATTTTTTAATTAAGTGCTCTGGTTATCATGCACTACAAAAAAAATGGGCTTTTGTGACGGACGTTTATGTCACTAAATTAAATAAAATTTGTCACAAACACCCTTTTGTGACGAAGTTGTGACAATGCGTCTGTGAGAAATGCCCTCGTCACTAATTAAAATGATGACGGAAATATGAGTCCGTCACATAATATGTCACAGAAATATCGGTCACTAACAAAAATCATTTCGTCACAAACATCATGTCCAAGATCAGTAAACTTTGTGACGGATGTTGTCACAAGCTTGTTTACGTTGTCATTAATCCGTCACATATTAATCGAAGGTTTTACTATTTATCCGCCACAAATACTGTCACAAAATATCATGTCCGTCACAAAAATATCTGTCACAAATGCCCGTCACCAATACGCGTCTGAAAATATGTGTCACAAATGTCCGTCACAAAACAATTGTCACAAATCCCTCACAAATCTGTTATTAATTAAAATTATATTTTGTTTCGAACATTCACAATTTTTGTCACAAAGAATACTTATATCTTTTAAGTTTTGTACTACTTTTTTAATCATGTTAATTAAATATTATAAACTTTCCAATTTAATCATCCACAAGAATCTATATCTATACTACTTATAAAAGTATGAATAGATAGGAGTTTCTTTCATTTTTTGTAGGTTCAAAATTGCCCTCAATAAATAGCATTAGGATATAGGATTTGAAGGGCAATAAGTAATTCAATGAATGTTTATCAAAATAAAAAAAAAAAAAAATTAATTCGATTAATATAAATTAATGAAAATAATGAATTTTTAGATATTCATAATATTTATAAAACACAAATTATCTCACGCCAATTTTAAGAATTTATGTTTTTCAAAATTTCCTATTAATATGTAAGCTATTATTTGGTACTTAATCTCATTAATTTGATTCCAAGAAAAACGTCCTAATAAGAAATTGAAAGGACTGTGAGTTATCAAGGGCATTTAAAGGTTAAATTAATTTTGCCTTCATCTTGTGACTCTTCGTAAGTGACCTGATGCACCTAAAACCATATTTCTCAAAACCATCTCTCGGTTATATTATCAGACACTATTTCAGCACTTATTTAGAAATATCCTATAGCAAAAAAAAACACAACGTGAAATTTGAGTTTTATTGTTTTTTTTTCCTTCTTCTTTTTGCAATTACTGATTTTACTCTCGAGACAGTACTTAGTAGAGGTTTGGCTGAAAGGATAAAAAACCAGGCTTGAATGACGGTAAGTATATGCTTCAAATAATTAACGGTGATGGGACAGTTTGAAGCAAACCAAAATGTTTTCAACCAACCTCCATTTTATATATATGTAGATGATTAGCTTACATGGTATTTTTAATTATGGGTATAACTGGTATGTGTCATTATAAGTTATCTACTTTTTATTTTCATTTTGATTTTTAATCCCTTTATGTAAATTGATTAATCACGTAATTTTTTTACTTCGAGTAGTAAAAGTAGGAGACATGTCTAATATATTTATTAAACATATAGGAAGATACATGCATGATACTTTAACAAAAAGGTTCTATATTTTTGGTTTCTACACTACAATGATATATTTTAAATAGAGAAAAATTCATATGATGAAAAGGAAATATACAATATAAATGAGGGTAAAAAATAACTATATTGATATTTGAAAATGTAGGTTAAGTTAAAATAGCAACACTTAAATTTCTTTGGTAAATAAAACGTACGATGAAATCTTGTCAAAAGACTTCATAAGGCAGGTTGGGAATTAGTTCTTTTTCCGCATATATTTTATATTACCTTATGGCATGTCTTGATGACGAGTTGAAATAATATGCTACTACATATACATGCTTCAATAATGCGTGCTCACCAAAAATCCAGGTATGTTTATAGCCGTTATTTATAATTTCAATCCTTACAAAAATATTTTGGTATATCATATATATAACTCAGGGGGTTAATTGAAGTTTTGATAGTTCAACGGAAGTAATCGAAAGTTTTCTATTAGTATATGAGATGTAAATGAAATTAGGCAAAAACTTAATTAGTAGTAATAGTATAAGTAGGAGCAAAACTTTTCGACTATAATTAATATTCATGATATGGATAGTAGATAATCATATATCTATATGAACGATCAACTAGCACAACTATATTTATCATTAAAATATTTTTTTGATTAAAATATACTGGCTATCTTTACTTATTTTGTTAATTCAATTTATCATCTCAATATTATTTATTTTAAATATAAATTATCATTAAATTTTCGAGTCAAAAAAAATTTTGTACTACACATTTTCAATTATCT